>APFE030918442.1:2352-25627 GCA_000404065.3 Pinus taeda
TGTGACTCCTTAGACTCCTATATATAGAAAGGAGGTTTTATCATTTGAATCATCCAAGAATTGTTCATTTATGTAATGTAAAGGAGGTTGCCCCCTCGAGGAGGCTGAATTCTAAGGCCTTGATCTATCTTTTCTATCTTTTCTTGAGCTGGTTTCATAACAACAATGGTCTTAAATCATTATATTTTGACAAAAAAACATAGTAACAGGTACATAGCGTCATCAAAAAGCTCATTGGAATGATCAATGATGATGAACATTTTTGTCCGTCACCAAAAGTAACCAAAAAGAGCATTGGTGAGGGTCAATAAAAGATCATCACTCGAAGTGTCATCAAAGAGAGAATTAGTGATGGGCCTTTAACGACCCTCACAAAAAGTGCCACCAAAGAGAGAATTAGTGATGGGAAATTAATGCCCCTCACCAAAAGTGTCATTGAAAATGGCTTTGGTGACAAACCTTAAAGGACCATCACTATATACACTTACAACAAAGATTTTTTAAAGACCGTCACCATATGCGACATTGGTAATGGACCTTAAATATTCGTCACAGGCATGAAGCGTCATCAAAAACTCATTGGAATGATAAATGATGACGAACATTTATTGACCGTCACCATAAGTAACCAAAAAGATCATTGGTGACGGTCATGTTAGCTTTGCTATGCAACGCTAATTTTCTAAGGTCAGAAAGAAGGACAGTCTGTTTGGTTGTGCTCAAAAGGGTTTCACATTTGGTCACTCTTCCCTTCTTCCTCTACCCCACTCAGTCTCCTCTCTCTCTATTTCCTCTATTTTTCTCCTAAACCCGATAGATTAGCCCCTTTTGACTTTAGCCCCAAGTGAAAAACCCCAAACCTACCATAAAACCCTACCATATGTCTCTACATGCTCATAAATCATCATGCCTCATCTCCACCATTGATCGTCTCGCCGATCCAGTGGCTCCTGTGGCACCTGATAAAGCGAACCGCTCAACCATTTCCCACTGTCAGATCATCTCTGCTAAGATCCAACAGCCTTCGCTTTCATTGTACCAACAACTTAATCGAACGTTAGCGTGTGATGAGAGCGGTTTTTCTCTCTCATTTTCCACTATGTGTCGATCGCTGAATGGAATCGCGCAACCCCGGGCATTTACCGCTTAGAGCTCGAAAGTGGTGCGATGAATACCATTTATAGCCCAACCGATCTACCCCGCCCATTAACACCCATGTAGCTTCGTCGCCTGATGACTGTCCGATTTGTCCACCAAAGATCTAACAGCCCAAACTCACCCCACTCTCACCCCAATCAGTATCCTCCATCGAGCCATCTCCATCATTCGTTTCCTCGATCCAATAGCCATCCTTCCCTCTCATCCTGACTGTCTATTTCCCATGCATTCCACGTCCTTAACCACTCTGTTTCCTGAAGGAGGAGATGACCAACTCTGCTAGTACCATTCATAGTCATTCCCCAACAACCATATTTAACAGAAGACATGGCCAACAGGGAAAAGGACACAACACGACCCTATAACTGAATTTATCAATGATGGACTCCACTGGTACGAACACTCCAATAGCCAAAAAGGATAACACAACATATGAACAGATCTGATTCACCCACTGAAGCAAGCAAACATCTTCAGAGACTCCATCAGGCAGTTAAATGCAGTTGGTGGTCAATTATGACCCCTCCATACCTAAATGGACAAGTGCCATTGTAATGTAAATCTATAAATACCCGAAGGCAAGATGTAATCATAGTTGGCATTTGATGTACGGTTCAACTTCTGGAAACTATAGATATTTTGTGACTTGCAGCGTCTCGTCTTCATTTTCAGCTAATACAAGCTTCTTTTACTGTTGACTGCTCACTTTCCATTTCCCTCAGTCCCAAGCTTGTACCTGATATACTGTGTTCTTGAGTTCTTTATGTTTAGCACTAGATAACTGTCATCTTATCTCTGTGTTAGAATCTTGTATGCATCATTGAATAGGTTGCCCAGGTTTCTTTCTATCTAATGTAGGGGAGCTATCATCTTGTCATTGCATTAGTAGATTAGATTTATAGGTTTCTTTACTAGTTGCAGCCAACCATCACATGGTCTTATGCATCTGCTGGTGTGGTTAGTATTCTCCATATTCACCTAATCTCTAAAACTGTGAGCATTGGTGGTCTAAAGCCTTGTAATCTGAGGGTGCTCACACATGTCTAGAGTGAAACAAAGTAGAAGTGGTTATCTAGCTTGAACCAAAACATCATTCCTTCCACTAAACCTACAACAATAGTCGAATTTATATGTTACCAGGCATCTCCGAGCTACAACCTAGGATATTTTCTTGGAATCCGAAGAGATCAATAAAATGTTTTCACTAGAAGTGTCACCAAAGAGAGAAATAGTGATAGACCTTTAATGACCCTCACCAAAAGTGTCACCAAAGAGAGAATTAGTGATGGGCCTTTGACGACCCTCGCCAAAAGTGTCATTGAATATGGCTTTGTTGACAAACCGTAAAGGACCATCACTATATACACTTACAACAATGCTTTTTTAAAGATCGCCACCATATGCGACATAGGTGACGGACATTAAAGGTCTGTCACAAGCATGACCCTCACTGATGACATTTTTTCTTGTAGTGTTTCTTTCTCTTTCCCCCATCTCTCTCTCTCTCTCTCTATCTATCTATCTCTCCATATATATATAATTTTATGTTTCTTTCTCTCTCCTTCCCTCTCTTTATTCCTCTCTTCCCCCCTCCTATAATTGTCTCTATCTCCCTTCCTCTCTCATTATCTCTCTCTCCCTCTCTCCCTCACTAACTCTATCTACCCTCCATCTCTATACATATATCCCTCCCTATATCCTCCTCTCTAACTCTCCCTCACTCCCTGCACCTCTCTCTTGGTCTCCCCAGCTATCACTCTCTATGTCTCACTTTTTCTCTCTCTCCCTTCCTCCCTAACTTCCTCAATACCTCCTTCAAAATAATTTCCATCCAACAATATATCTCTCTCCTTATCTCCCTCACTCTCCCTTTTATCCTTGTCTTTTTCACCTCCACTTCCCTCTCCCCCCTTTCTCCTTCTCTCCCTCACTATTTATCCTCCCCTTCTCTTCTTCCCTCTCCCCCCCCATCCATTTGTTTCTCTATTGATACGAATTGGATCATTATATTGTTTTTCATGCATCTCGATGCTTTTACAGTGGAAAATTTGGAGGAGTCAACTTACAAGACCATTTTTTACTGATGGGAGCCAATTTGGAAAATTAGGTTATGAACCTTACAAGAGAATTTTGAGGCATCAAATGATATTTTTAGGGGCGTAAAACTTTTCTTCTTTAGGATCACACCTTCTTTTCATATGCTACACATGTAAACCTTTCAAACGATGTAAGAATAGCCTTAATTTAAGTTTGCATGCAAACGTTATGTCACTCGAAAGTTGACCCTCTTATTTTCACCACCATAGTTCGAGAAGATGCCACATTAGCCCCCACTATTCACAGAAAATGGTTTATTCATGCGATTATGATGAATAAGACTCTAGAATAGTCCACATTGTAACTCTAGTTAATAGTTAAGGTAGTCAAACTTAACCACTACTAGGTTATTGAGTTGTGTTATAATCGGGCCACTAGGAGGAAAAGGGGTTCCATTCTTTTAGAGTGCATTTGTTTCATAGATGAAAAAAAATAGTAGATAGGGATGGGAGATAGAGCACATAGAGATTATTTTTGTACTATATTGTCCCATGGGCCACATGCCACACTTATTTGTACTAGCAACCATTTCCTATTTAGAGAAATAGAGCTTAGCAACCTCATCTTCCAGCTGGGTTTTCTCTCAAAAGGGTTGCCCATGTCATAGCTTGTGTCAATCATGGTTTGTGAGTTCTTATTTCGTTTATATCTATTTTCTACATAATTTTAATATTCATGCATACACAATTAGTTGTAATCTATAGATTCAAAAATCTAAAGAAAAATAAAACCTTAATTGTGTAGATTTTGGATTTTTTAAATATAGTGTTATTAGATCTGTTATGACAAATTTTCTAGTGGAATCATCCATGAAAGTATACAAATCACTATCTCCCTCATTATATCTCCCCCTCTCTCCATATATATATATAATATATATATATATATATATAGATATAAAGGGAGAGAGAGAGAGATCCCCCCACCTCCCTCTCTATCATCCACCTCAATATCCATATCTTATTTCATATCTGTCTTTCTATTTTGCCCTCTATTTCTCCTCATGTCTCTCCCTCTCTCCCCCCCTCCATCTCTCTCTCTCTCTCTCTCTCTCATCCACCTCAATATCTATTTTTATATCTCTTCCTTTGTGATTCTCCCTCTTTCATCCCCATACTTCATCTCTTTGTCCCTATTTCTTCTCCTTGTCCCTCCCCCTTAATTTCTTTCTCTATCCCTCCCACCTTTGCAACAACACCCGAACCCTCTCTCTCTCTTCCCATAAATCCTTTCTCTATGTCCCTCCCTTATATTTTTCTCTTCCTCACTCCCTCCCCCTCTCTTCTTCTCTTCCCGCTTGTCATTCTATATGTCTCACTTATCCTTTTGCTTCCCCCTCATCCTCTCTCTCTCTCTCCCACTCCTCTGCCTCTCTCTCTCTCTCTCTCTCTCTCTCACACACACACACACACACACACACAAAACCCCCTCCAACTTTGTCTCTCTCTTCCCCTCTTTTGTATTCAACAACTCTCTTTCCCTTCTCTTTCACTCATTCTCTATCTCTCCCTTTTTTTCCATCACTCACCTACTCATTCTTCCCTACCACCCTCCTGTCTCCTGCTCCCTCTCCTCATCTCCCCCCTTCTCTCCTTGTTGTAGCAGCTACAACCACCCTCCAAAATTTTTCCTTAACCTATTTTGGAGCGTTACACAACACTTTGGCTTGCTTCATCAAGTACTCAAGCTTCAATGTTTTCCTCACACAAAGGCAATCTGTCGATCATAGTTGATCCATTCCCCTCACAAGTTGTTCACCCGAACATGGTCCAGCTGCAGGATGAGTAGCTTCCCCTTGAAAATTGCGCATTTCTGGAGGGAAACCAGCCTTCCCTCTAGGAATTGTGCAATCCTCTCTAACAGCCTGTTGGGCTCTAAGATTGCGCAATCCTGCCAGCCAACCCTCCCAGCAGGATTTGCACAAATGTTCCTAGCAACAGGCTCTTCAGCCTAGGATTTGCACAAATCTAGGTAGCAATCAACTGCTCTGCGTAGAAACTGCACAAATCCCCTGGGAAATCAACCCATCTCCTAGCCAAAAACGTGCAATTTTTCTCCAGCATTCGAGCAGTCTCTTGCATGTGCAGCTGAGTTGACCAGTTCCCTCTGAGACTGACCAAAATAGACTTGCATGTATGGGCTGATTCTCCCAAGGTAGCATGCAAAGGCATCCCTTGTTTCAATGATCTATGTTTAGCAGTTGAAGGTTACATGCAAGGAGCAATTCCGAAACCTCCCACCAAGTGTCATTTCCAGCTGCAGGATGAGTAGCTTCCCCTTGAAAATTGCGCATTTCTGGAGGGAAACCAGCCTTCCCTCTAGGAATTGTGCAATCCTCTCTAACAGCCTGTTGGGCTCTAAGATTGCGCAATCCTGCCAGCCAACCCTCCCAGCAGGATTTGCACAAATGTTCCTAGCAACAGGCTCTTCAGCCTAGGATTTGCACAAATCTAGGTAGCAATCAACTGCTCTGCGTAGAAACTGCACAAATCCCCTGGGAAATCAACCCATCTCCTAGCCAAAAACGTGCAATTTTTCTCCAGCATTCGAGCAGTCTCTTGCATGTGCAGCTGAGTTGACCAGTTCCCTCTGAGACTGACCAAAATAGACTTGCATGTATGGGCTGATTCTCCCAAGGTAGCATGCAAAGGCATCCCTTGTTTCAATGATCTATGTTTAGCAGTTGAAGGTTACATGCAAGGAGCAATTCCGAAACCTCCCACCAAGTGTCATTTCCCCTAGATTCGTGGCATGCACATCACAACCTCGATGTTATCAAAACTCATCAATTGAATGTTGAAGAGCTCATTTCTCACATCAGCCTTGCATCTTTGACATCCCACATCACATCTAGGAGCAGTCAACACATTCAACTCAGTTGTTTTGAGGTAAGCCCGCTTCCCATGCCTTGTGCTACAATTATGTCGCTTTTTTTGTTTTCGCTTGTGGGAGTAATTTTTTCTTGATTTCGTTGAATGCTTGCTATCATTTACACATATACTAGCTTGTCCTATCTACGTTTCAGTTTTCGTTGCTATCTCACTGTTGTTACATGCATGAAACTGTTTTGCACGGACGTTCGCCCAACCGATGAATTGCCTCACCCACATGCATGTGATCTATTTGTTGAATATTTCATTCATGTTTTGTATGCACTATCAATCACTTCTGCTATCACTTAGTGTCACCATACATTTACTGTCTTAGTTGCTTTCAGTTGCCCGTTGGCGAGTTGGGCCAACCTTGGCTCGGACTCTGCCATCATCGAGGTTGCATTGCACAATCTGGGGAAGGAAGGCTCACCTTCCTCTCTAGATTTGGGCATTCTTACCCAAGACTGTTTTGCGCATTTCTGGAGGACAGTGGCTGCTTGGCCCAAGAAATTGCACAAATCTGTCCTGGGCTAGCAGTCCTTCGCAGCTGGAATTGTGCATTGTGCAATCCCAACAGTCAACAGCCAAACTAGACTGTGCATTGTGCAGTTCCAGTAGTCAGTCAATCTCCCAACAACCCAGACTATGCCTTATGCAGTCTTAGCAGTTGGTCTCCCGACCTCCTGACCGAAATTACGCAACCTTCATGATCATTCACCTAGGTATGTTGCAAGTCAGTTCTCATGTTCATTTTGGTTTTTGACCAACAAATTTCTTGCCATGAGTGTTTCCATGTCTCTAGGCATCATAAGTGTTCATCTTCCTCTCAGCAGTACAGGTACAATGGTTTTTAGGAGAGTAGAGATGAAGACACCATATAGGGCACACTTGGGGATGCAGTCAATCAAGTGTCTATGGACTTTCCTACCCATGAATACATCAATTTATTCATAGATAAGGACATCTAGATATGACAGTAGCATCATCACAGCGAGCAACATCATGAACAACTGTTGAAGACAACATACCAAATGCAATGAATGCAGGATGAGGGTTATTAACAACACAAAGGCGAAACAAGGTTGCAAGCTCAAGTAGATCCATTGATGATGAAATACAAAGAATGGAAGAAAGAACATGTTCTTAAGAAACAACTCAAGGAAGAACATGAAGCTACACAGTTAGATGAATGAGTTGTAGCAGGATCAGGAACAACAGTGGCACATCGTGCACTTATGGATGAAAATGCACCCGTACAAGTTAAAGATCCATCCCAACAACTAACACAGAGCAGACAAGGTGACCACTGTTGGTGATCGCATGCAAGGGATTTAGCAGCATGCATGTCATTGTGCGCACCATGCAATCCAACCCATTTAACACACTCACCAAGGCAAATACAAGAAGCAAGTCCAACTAGAGTTGAACATGTACTTCGGAAAGTTGATGCGCATGACCACCAACCCACACTTGAAGATCAGCATAGACACTATGCATTAGTGCGTTTTCGGTTCATCCACACCCAAGAAGACCATGCGCATGTTAGCAGAAAGTTGGATGAAGGGGCTGCACCAATTCACTGGTTGCAATGGAGGCAAGAGTTTGCTTTAGCAAGATGTCACCATGAGGTGCATACACACCATCACGGATGACCAAGCTTGGCATTAGCTCACCAACTTCACCATCACAAGCATGTCAAAGAGTTGGTATCACCACAATGACCGAGTGTCCATGATGTCTTGCAAGGCTTGCTCAAGCCATGTTTTCTCACATGAGTACATTTGCATTGTAATGTTGAGTCATGTCAAGTGTAACTCAAGTGTCAACAGTTGGATGTAACAGTCATAGAGTAGGTGAAGAGTCCTGAGGGTAGTTGAATTGTCACAAAGTGGAACGTCAAGGGTTACCCCACTCTTTGCTATAAATAGTCCCTCATAACTCATTATACGAGCTTTTGGTCAGCCAAGCGTCTACTAAGACTATCTTGAAGAAGGCTTGGACAGTATTGTAACGCGTCTTGGTTTCTCCACTGCACGAAGCTAGTACATCTCTTTGGAGGAGCAAGTGTATGTGGTTGTAACATTCCACTATTGGGGCTAGCAGGTTTACATGGATGTATTGTATGATTGAGACTTACACTTCTTTATATAATAAGAGGCAACAAGTTTTCATGCATATGTTGTTATTATAGTTGGATTGCTCCGGTTGTCTTAATGATATATGTTGTTTAACTTACGTACTTTTGTATGAACTGATTCACGTGTAATTATATGAATCCTATTGTTAACGTTGGCATCGTCCGTGTCGACTGCTTTGTCAGACATCAAACAGAACTTTCACTTGAACCTTGTTTAACAACCATCGCACTCATCTTGCACTGATCTGTGAGTGTTGTAAGTGTTATATTACCTCGTATGATGTGATTTCCGCATCTGAGTGGACTGCTTTGCCAGAAGCTGTGCATGTCATTTTGTGTTGTGTGTTCCTAACCGAGTTGGGACTGATCCATTTCAATTTGGAACTCACCTTCACCTTCTTCTCCCTTCGAAGTGTTAGAACCTCTCATACACCTTCCTTGGCGCTTTGCATTAGTCACACCCTTCCTACTGACATAGTTATCTTACTTGCCTCTATGCGACATCGTAGTCAAGGCATTACCTTATGACCCACTGCTGGGACACCTACACCAAACGGTCTGAGGTCTAATTGGGACTTCTTACCAAGGAGATCCCCTTTACATGTTGGCGGGTCCAACACCATTAACACTCCCCCAAGCCCCACCTCAACCATTTCCTTTGTGTTAAATTTCCTTGCAATTGGAACACACATGCATTCCTAGTGGTAGAATGTGCACATGTTTTAATTGCTAGGAATACATGCACATTTTTAACTTCAGGAGCATGCACACATTTCTTGGAATTTAAATTTATTTTATGTGGGAAGGTTATGTGCACAATGAGTTGGTTTCTTTGAAGGTTTTAGGCCTGTATAGATAATATCTGCAAATGAATTCTTAAAAAATAGAAAATATACAATATTCTTTGTGTTCAAATGATAAACAGGGTTTTTTGCCAAGAAAATTACACTTTGGCTGTCACAATCTATCCTTATAACTTGTTGTACCAACTTGATACTTGAGCACAACCTTTGTAACCAAACTGCATCCTTGTTTGCATGAGAGATTTCCATGTATTTAGTTTTTGTAGTTGAAAGTGCCACTACAAACTATCTCTTGCTCATCCAACTAATTTCTCCTCCAAATAGGTTAAACACATACCCACTTATAAATCTTCTCTAATCTAAATCTCCACCCTTGTTTGCATCGACAAACTCATGTATGTCCAACACTTTTTCCAATCCTAGTCTTCCTTGGTATCACAAAACTAGTGCCATGCATATACTTGAAAACCCATTCTACTAATGTCCAGTTCTCCTTCCTTGGTTTTGACATAAACTTTCTCAATACTCCAATGCATGTACAATATCTGATATGGTATAGACCATTGCATACATCAAACTTCATATTGCACTTGCATGTAGAACATGGGACACGTCCTATTCCTCTACCTTAACCTCTTAATTTGAAATCAAATATTTAATGCAACTAGATTTTGACATTGACTTCTAGTGTTTCATTTTATAAGATGGCCAAGGTCGAATTTTAATATTTAGATATCTTAAGATCATGTTTTCTTAAACCATAAACTATTCACCAAAATCACAAAAACATTAACTTTGCATCAGTTTGATAAGAAGAACATGCACTTCATCTTAAGATGTCACGGGATCAAATCCATAATTGGGTATAATATGTACACCTTTGTAAGCTTTAATAGTCACAAATCCTTACTTCTAGAAAGGTCATATCAATTTGGCTTGGCTGTGACCCTAAAATTAAAAATAAAACCCTATCATAAAAATCATTTTCAAATAAGGGGACTCATATACCAATTTGATATATAACTTGGCCAACACCTTAAATTTAAAATAAAATACTATCATTAAAGTCATATTCAAATGCAATGTGTGGTGTATAAATATTTTTATCTTTTATCATGATATTATATCTAGCCATGGCCTTAAAATTAAAATTAAATCTTATTATAAACATCATATTTAAATACTATGTGTAAAATATAAACACTTCTACCTTTTATTTTTAAAATATCTCATACACCAATTTGATATTTAACTTGAACATGACCTTAAAATTAAAATATAACCCTTATTGTAAACATCATGTTCTACTCAAATAAAAGATCTCATGCACTAATTCAACATATAACTTTATTATAACTTTAAAATTAAAATAAAATTGTCATAAAAATCATATTTTCAAAATATCTTATATATTAATTTAATATCTAACTTAACTATAATCTTAAAATTAAAATTAAAATCTATCTATAATAAAATTTAACCATGGATCAATAAAAAATTTAGAAATTTTTAATTTTAAATTTGAAAAAATAAAAAATTCTTAAACACATATTCTAATATATATAATTTAAAATTTTACAAATTAATTACTTTGACCCAAACTGATTACATATACTCAGCTCTATAAAAATCATATATTCAGATACTATATTTTTTTCAGTAAGAAAAAAGCAAAATATATTTCTAGATATATCCAATTACATATAGTGTAATACTGATGACCAAACATAACCATCTTATATCTTTCGATGCATCTTTCCTTAAAAATGCAAACTATATACATCAATATATAACAATATATCCAGTGAAATAACCACATATAAATAGTAGATCATGTATCCAATTTGTACATGATCACTTCTATTGTCTTCGATTCGCTTGTGATTCCACTTAAACCTTTCTATATTCTATTGTCTTTGAATCACTTGTGATTCCACTTTTTCTTAAAAAAAAAAAGTTGTGGGTGAAGCTTTAATAAATATTTTTCTCTACACAAAGTTAGTGGAGTTAGGCTGGAGGTGGACACACTGACAAAAAAAAATTGGGTAGGTGGGAGGTAGAAACAATGACAGAAAAAAATTAGGTAGGTGGGAGGTAGACACATTGAAATGAATCAAGAAAAGAATATGACTTACGTTCAATTGTTCCACTGATAGGAAAAGCGACAATAGGAACTAAACAAATGATGTTAAAATCTTTTAATTCAGCTAAAAAAGCAGGCATTGCTATTAATACTGTTACACTAAAATTTATAGGTATTAGTAAATTTTCAAACTATTATTATTATTTTGGTGGTCCAAATGTAGAGCAATTAATCCAGTTAATAGATTCCCAATAAAATGAGTACGAAAATCCAACCAATACTACTGAAAAATATCAAAGTACTTTAAAAAAACATTTTTTTCCCGACCAAACCAAAGCTTTCTAGAGGAGCACTTTAATTCTCTTAATTTCGTCGGCCCACCGGTGGCATTTCAGGTGGAAATCGCTATCATTGTACATTATGGTTTCATTTGAGGGCATTGAGGGTGCGATTTCTTGTTCTAGTGTTACCAAACTTGCAACAATCAATCGAAGTGGAGACAGATGTGAGTGAGTATGCAATGTGAGTGGTCTTGATGTAGGGATGAAGGCATGTATGCTACCATTTTGAAGTATTTCATGGGATAGTTCTTAAGTACCATGTGTGTGACAAGAAGCTATATACCCTGGTGGAAGTTGTGAAGAAGTGGAATCATTATCTCATGGGGAAGGAGACAACAATCAACACAAATCACCAACCGCTACAGTACCTGCAATCCTAGGGTATGCTACAATAGACCATGTATTACAACTGAATGAGGTTTCTACACTATTTCATTTAGTGATCAATTATAATAAGGGGAACAAAAACAAATTGGGTGATATGATTTGAAGGCCACCCACATCAAAGATCATAGCTTTGGGAACTCTAATGCACATGGAGCCATTAACCTAAATGCATGTAGAGATACATATTCAGAGGATGAGAACTTCAAGAGGTGTTTAAGTAATTGTTGAACTAGATACATGTGCATGATCGTGACAACATTGTTGACTACCATCTTCAGGGTGACTTACTCTATTGACGGGATAATTTATGTGTTCCTAAAGGTGAGAATTTTCAACTAATCAGAGAGGCTCACACCTCCAAGGTTGTAGGGAAATTTGGTGTAGGGAAGACAAAGGAAAACTTGCAGAAGTATGTGTATTTACCCAAGATGCAAGAAGAGATAGCTAGGTCCATAAGAGGATGTATGATTTGTTGTACAAACAAGCCTAGTGATAGTAAATAGGGTCTATATCATTCCTTAACTATACCCACTCATCTTTGGGAAAGAATTTACATGGACTTTATGTGAGTTTTACCAACAACTAGGAAGGGACATGACTACCTATTTGTGGTAGTTGATAGCTTTATCAAGAAGTGTGTTTTAATGCCCCATAAAAAGACCATCAGTGGGTAAGAAGCAATAAACTTGTTCTTTGGACATGTCTAGGTGCACTTGGGAAACCAGGGAGCATCTTTTGAGATAGGGATGTGACATTTCTCAATGCATTTTGGACTACATTATGAGAGAAGATGGACCCGAAGTTGAAGAGGTATACAACATTCCATCCTTAGATAGATTGGAAAATATAAATAGCCAACAGGACTTTGGTGCAAATTTTGAGGGATTATAATTAGAAGCATATGAATACATGGGATGAAAATATGGTATATATACAACACTCTTATAATAGAGTAGTCCATACCTCTACTGATAAGTCCCCATTTCTTTGGATATTTTCTGCCTTCACCTTTGGATATTACATATGGGTAGCAAGGACATGTAAGGGAGGATATTATAGGGGATGCCTTGAGGGATGAAGAATTTGTTGAGAAGATAAGGTGGATCCATATATAAGTACAACAGACACTGAAAAATTCACAAGAAAATTACAAGGGCAAGCATGATCAATACATAACAAAGAAGTCCTTTAATATGGGAGACAAAGTATGATTACATTTGAACAAGGAGAGCCTACAATATATTGGTCATAACGTAAAGGCTTTGTAATATGGTCCCTTTAACATATTGGAAATGGTGGGAGATAATTCCTATAGACTTAGTCTACTCGCGTACATGTACATTTACTTAGTTGTGAATATGGAGAACATGCAATAAAGAGAGAAAGAGAGAGAGAGGGGGGTTGGTGGGAGATAGAGCGGGTCTCTCTCTCTTCTTCTCTCTCTCATCTCTCTTCTTCTCTCTCTCTCTATACTATAATATATATATATATATCATTATTATATTTATTATATATATAATAAACATATATATATAATATATATATTATATATATATACATATTATACTATATTATATCCCTCCTCTTCTCCTATTCTCTCTCTCTTCTCTTTATCTGTTTGCCGATTTGGTCTCTCTCTATTTCTCCAAATATATAATTAACTTTTTATTTCTCTTTCTTTCTCTTCCCTCCATTTCTCTCTCTCTATCTCTCCATATATATAATTTTATGTTTCTTTCTCTCTTATTCCCTCTCTTTCTTCATCTCTTCCCCCCTCCTATAATTGTCTCTATCTCCCTTCCTCTCTCATTATCTCTCTCTCCCTCACTCCCTCACTATCTCTCTCTACCCTCCATCTCTATACACATATCCCTCCCTATCTCCTCTTATATAACTTTCCCTCACTCCCTTCACCTTTCTCTTGGTCTCCCCCACTATCACTCTCTATGTCTCACTTTTTCTCTCTCCCTCCCTCCCTAATTCCCTCAATACCTCTTTCAAAATAATGTCCATCCAACATTATCTCTCTCTCCCTCCCTCCCTAACTCCCTCAATACCTCCTTCAAAATTATTTCCATCGAACATTATCCCTCTCTCTCTTTATCTCCCTCACTCTCCCTTTTATCGTTCTCTTTCTCCTCCACTCCTTCTACCTCTCCTCCCTCCCTTTCTCCTTCTCTCTCTCACTCTTTATCCTCCCCTTCTCTTCTTCCCGCTCCCCCCCACTATCCATTTGTGTCTCTATTGATACAAATTGTATCATTATATTGTTTTTCATACATCTCAATGCTTTTAGAGTGGAAAAATTGGAGGAATCAAGTCACAAGACCATTTTTTACCAGTGGGGCCCAATTTGGGAAATTAGGGTTTGAAACCTTACGAGAGAATTTTGAGGCATCAAATGATATTTTTAGGTGGGTAAAACTTTTCTTCTTTAGGACCACACATTATTTTCATATTCTACACACATAGACCTTTCAAATGGTGCAAGAATGACCTTAATTTAAGTTTGCATGCAAAATTTATGTCACTAAGAAGTTGACCCTCTTATTTTCACCACCATAGTTCGAGAAGATGCCACATTAGCCCCCATTATTCATGAAACATGGTCTATCCATGTGATTATGATGAATAAGACTCTGGAAGAGTCCACATTGACTCTGCTAATAGTTAAGGTAGCCAAACTTAACCACTAGTAGTTTATTGAGTTGTATTATAACCAAACCACTAGGAGGAAAAGGGCTTCCATTCTTTTAGAGTGCATTTGTTTCATAGATGAAAAAAAATAGTAGATAGGGATAGGAGATAAAGCACATAGAGATTATTTTTGTACTGTATTGTCCCATGGTCCACATGCCATACTTATTTGTACTCACAACCATTTTCTATTTAGAGAAATAGAGCGGAGCAACCTCATCTTCTAGTTGGGTTTTCTCTCAAAAGGGTTTCCCATGTCATATCTTGTTTCAATCATGGTTTGTGATTTTTTATTTTTTTTTTCTCTATTTTCTACATAATTTTAATTTGCATTCATACACAATTAGTTGTAATCTATATATTCAAAAATCTAAAGAAAAATAAAACCCTAATTGTGTAGATTTTGGATTTTTTAAATATAGTTTTATTAGATATGTTGTGACAAATTGTCCAGTGGAATTATCCATGACAGTTTACAAATCACTATCTCCCTCATTATATCTCCCCTTCTCTCCCTCCATATATATATAAAGAGAGAGAGAGAGAGACCCCCTTCTCTCTCTATCATCCACCTCAATATCTATATCTTCTTCCTGCTCTATCTTTCTATTCTTCCCTCTTTCTCCATATGTCTCTCCCTCTCTCCCCCCCATCCATCTCTCTCTCTCTCTCTCATCCACCCCAATATCTATTTTTATATCTCTTCCTTTGTGCTTATCCCTCTTTCACCCCCATACTACATTGATTTGTCTCTCTTTCTCTACCCTTGTTCCTCCCCCTTCCTTTATTTCTCTATCCCACCCACCTTCACAACAACCATCCCCCCTCTCTCTCTTCCCTTAAATCATTTCTCTATCTCCCTCCCTTTATCTTTTTCTCTTCCTCACTCCCTCCCCCTCTTTTTCTCTTCCCACTTGTCATATCTATATGTCTCACTTGTCCTTGTGCTTCCCCCTCCTCTCTCTCTCCTTCTCTCCCCTCCCCCATTCTCTCTCTCTCTCTCTCTCTCTCTCTCTCTCTAAATCCCTAATTCACAACAATCTCCTTCAACTTTGTCCCTCTCTTCCCCCCCGTGTATTCAAAAACTCTCTTTCCCTTCTCCACCATCTTTCCCCATATTTATCACTTTTCTACCCTCACTCTTCTCTATCTCTCCTTATTTGTCCATCACTCACCTACTCATTCTTCTCTTCCACCCCCCTCCCCCCCCTCTTTCCTCCCTCTCCTCGTCTCCCTACTCTCTCCCCCAAGCCCCACCTCAACCATTTCCTTTGTGTTAAATTTCCTTGCAACTGGAACATACATGCATTCTTAGTGGTAGAAATGTGCACATGTTCCTATTGCTAGGAATGCATGCACATTTTTAGCACCAGGAGCATGCACACATTTCTTTGAATTTAAATTTCTTTTATGTGGGAAGGTTATGTGCACAATGAGTTGGTTTCTTTAAAGGTTGTATAGATAATATTTGCAAACGAATTCTTAAAAAATAGAAAATATACAATATGTTTTGTCTTCAAATGATAAGCAGGGTTATTTGCCAATAAAATTTCACTTTGGCTATCACAATCTAATACTTCAGCACAACTTTTGTAGCCAAACTACTTCCTTGTTTGCATGAGATATTTCCTTGTATTTAGCTTTTGTAGTTGAAAGTGCCACTACAGACTATCTCTTGCTCATCCAACTAATTTTTCCTCCAAATAGGTTAAACACATACCCACTTGTAAATATTCTGCAATCCAAATCTCCACCCTAGTTTGCATCAACAAAGTCATGTATGTCCAACACTTTTCCCAATCCTAGTCTTCCTTGATATCACAAAACTAGTGCCATGCATATACTTGAAAATTCGTTTCATTGATGTCCAATGGTCCTTCCTTGGTTTTAACATAAGCTTGCTCAATACTCCAATGCATGTGCAATATTTGGTTTGGTAGAGACCATTGCATACATCAAACTTTGTATTGCACTTGCATGTAGAACACAGGACATGTCCTCTTCCTCTTCATTAACCTTTTAATTTGAAATCAAATTATTTTAATGCAACTATATTTTGATTTTGATTTCTAAAGTTTCATTTTATATGATGACAAAGGTCGATTTTGAATATTTAGTTATCTCAAGGTCATATTATCTTAAGCCATAAACTATTCACCAAAATCATAAAAACATTAATTTTGCATTAGTTTGATAAGAAAAACATGTATTTCATCTTAAGATGTCACGGGATGAAATCCATAATTGGGTATAATATGTACATCTTTGTAAACTTTAATAGTCACAAATCCTTACATATAGAAAGGTCACATCAATTTGATATTTGGCTTGGATGTGACCTTAAAATTAAAATAAAATCCTATCATAAAAATCATTTTCAAATAAGGGGACTCATATACTAGTTTGATATATAACTTGGCCAACACCTTAAATTTAAAATAAAATACTATCATAAAAATCATATTCAAATACAATGTGTGGAATATAAATATTTTTATCTTTTATTATAATATTCTACTTGGCCATGACCTTAAAATTAAAATTAAATCATATTATAAACATCATATCTTGTTATGAAACCAGCTCACTAAAAGATAGAAAAGATAGATCAACGCCTTAGAATTCAGCCTCTTCAAGGGGGCAACCTCCTTCACATTACATAAATGAGCAATTCTTGGATGATACAAATGAAAATAACTCCTTTCTATATATAGGAGTCTAAGCGGTCATAATATAATCAGAGTTGGCATAACAATAATAATGTAAGGGCACAATAAGAACAATAGTGGGCTTTTATGGGACACAATAGTAACAATATGGGAACTACATGGGTACATCAATATAATATGGGGGTTCTACTAATAACAATAAGGGGTTACCCTAGTAGTATAGGGGCCTAACATGCCCCTCTCCTTCAAAAAGTGTTGTCCTCAACGCTTGAGTACTTCTTGATGCTTCTGTATAAAATACTTGTCCTCCCATGTGGAATCTTCAGCAAGTAAGTTCTTCCACTTAATGAGATACTCTTAAATTGATCGATTACGTAGTTGTCGGGTTCTTGTTTCTGTGACTGCTCCAAGTTCCAATATGATTTTTCCTTCCTCTTTAATTTCTGGCAATATCATTTGAATTAGGATCTTTTGCAAATTTTGAATGAGTGGCCACACTTCTTCGTCCTTCTTCCATTCATCCCTTACTTCATTTATCCAATCTGGTTGGATAATAGAAATAGCACAAAACAATGCTTCCACATCCTCATCCTTTCTTGAGAGTGCATCTGCAACAAAATTTTGCTTCTCTTTTCTATCGATGATGTCAAAGTCATAACCCAACATATTTCTGACCCATTTTTTCTATTCTTCTAAATATAATATTTGTTCTAAAAAGTATTTAAGACTATCATGATCCATTTTTACCTTGAAATGTCTTCCCATTGGGTAAGGTCTCCATTTCTTAAGTGCATGTAATATTGCCAACATTTCCTTCTCATAAATAGCTTGCTTGAGATGTAGCCATAAAAATACCCAATCACCTACATCAAAACATTTTTCACTGCGATGTTGATCTACCTATTTTTTCATTCGATTCTGAGCCAAAGTGTCCTTATCCTTTAAAATTTGGAGAACTTGTTGTTGATGCTCGATGTGATGTTTCATTGCTTGAACCTTTTTCTTCTTGATATGTCCTTCTACCTTTAGAGTTTGAAGAGTGGTAATTTCTTCTAATGCTTTACAAGATATGGTCGGATTCATTTCTTGATGTTCGATGTGATCTTTCACTTCTTGAGCATTTTTTTCTTGATATGTCCTTCTAGCTTGATAGTTTGAGGAGTGGTAATTCCGACCAATGCTTTACAAGATATGGTTGGATTCATTTCTTCCTTTTCGATGTGATCTTTCACTTCCTGAACCTTTTTCTTCTTGATATGTCCTTCTATCTTGAGAGTTTGAGGAGTGGTAATTCTTGCTAATGCTTTACAAGATATGGTCGGATTCATTTCTTCTTTCTTTGGGGTTGGTTCCTGGTGTATATCTCTTATTTTGATGTTTCTTGATCATTTTCTTCCTCTTCTTCATAATCTATGTAAAATAATTTCTTCTCAGCACACTTATGACCTTTAGTGCATTTTCTATCACAATTGTAACAAAGCCCTTTTTTTCTTTTCTCTTCTAATTGTTGTGGTGTAACCCTTGTAGGTTGTGGAAGGCTAGGAGAAACAACACTTCCATTATTATAGTTGTGAGGGGTAGATTTCCTTGTTGCCATAATTTTACTTTCAACTCTGTAACAAAGCCCTTTTACTCTTTCCAATTGTTATGGTGTTGCTCTTTGTAGCCTCATAATGTGCTATCATTTCCTCCGTGAAAATTGACCACGTAACAAGTTTTTTACGAAAACAAAGCCCTTTATACCATAAAAATTGATCTGGTTCTAAATATGAAGATGCAATACATACCTTTTGTAACAGTGGTACACCATGTAGATCAAAATATTGGTCCATCTGAAGTATCCAATTTACCGGATCCTTGCCATCAAACTTCCTCATATTGTCTTTTCTTGATTTTAGGAGCTCGATCTTTAAATGAATATAACTTTGTAATTTCGATTCTTCCCATTCTAAAATTGCACTCTATAGTAGCCCTCTGTGTCCTCTTTCCAATGCCACTAGTCTAATCAAATTTAGATTCTCCAAGAAAGAGTTATGAACAATCTCCCAAGATGACCTGATTATATACCATTTTAGAAGAGCGAACTTGTATGAAGTGCCACGTGTCACTGTGTTAACCTTAGGATCTGAAAAATATATATAGGAAACTACAGTCAGTTCTCTTTTTGTAACTTCTTATGAAATTTCAATCTAATGCTCAAAACAAAAGTTATGAGGATTTTCCCCAGGTCACTTGTTTCGAATGTAATTCGGAAGTCTGCAAAAAGACCAACTTCCTCAGATCATATCTCCGCAAATATAGCACCAAAAGCTCTGAAATTTGGACCCAAACTTCATAACAATTTCAACCCAAATGGGTTTTTTTATTAGCGTCTGAAACCTCACAGAAAAAACGTTATAGCGCAAATGCCACGATGACCTATTTGGAGCAGCAAAACCCTAGAATCCAAAGCTTTAATACCAAATGTTATGAAATCAGCTCACAAAAAGATAGAAAAGATAGATCAACGCCTTAGAATTCAGCCTCTTCGAGGGGGGCAGCCTCCTTTACATTATATAAATGAACAATTCTTGGATGATACAAATGAAAAGACCTCTTTTCTATAAATAGGAGTCTAAGGGGTCGCAATATAATCAAAGCCGACATAACAATAATAATGTAAGGGCACAATAATAACAACAGTGGACTTCTATGGGGCACAATAGTAACAATATGGGCACTACATGGGTACATCAATATAATAAGGGGGTTGTACTAATAACAATAAGGGGTTACCCTAGTAGTATAAGGGTCTAACATATTTAAATACGATGTGTAAAATATAAACACTTCTACCTTTTATTCTTAAAATATCTTATATGCCAATTTGATATTTAACTTGATCATGACCTTAAAATTAAAATATAACCCTTATTGTAAACATCATGTTCTACTCAAATAAAAAATCTCATGCACTAATTTAATATATAACTTTCTTATAACTTTAAGATTAAAATAAAATTGTCATAAAAATCATATTCAAAATATCTTATATACTAATTTAATATCTAACTTAACTATAATCTTAAAATTAAAATAAAATCTTACTATAATAAAATTAGGCGTCAACTCATGAAAAATAAAAATAAAATTGAAATTTTAATTTTAAATTTGAAAAAAAAAAATCAATTTCTTAAAAATATAAATCTACTATATATTATTTAAATTTACAAATTAATTACTTTGACCCAAATTGATTACAATGTACTCAGCCCTATAAAAATCATATTCAAATACCATATTTTTTTCAGTAAGAAAAAAGAAAAATATATTTCCAAATATATACAGTTACATATAGTGTAATGTGGATGACAAAACATAGCCATCCTATATCTTTCGATGTAGACATCTAGTGATGAAAATAGATTTTGGAGTAAAGCCAAAACCCCTTTTTTTACAACATTCGATCCTGAGACCTGTGGGTTATGGGCCCACAAACCTATCAGAAGCATTCTTGAGGCCTTTAAGCCTTAAAATCATGGACCATTAAACTATCGGAGCCTTTTACACTATCGAAAGCTTTAAATTATGCATTCAAGCCTTAAACCCTCGACAACACATATTATGGAAATACACGAGAAAACCATGAAAAACCCGCTCTGAACCTTTTGTTCGAACTTCAAAACAACTCACCCCGATCCATAAATCCATCAAGTTTTCTCTTCGCTCTGACACTTTCCGTTGCGCCGATCACCCCGACCTCCGATCGCCGACTTATCACTATCGCCGAATCGACATTCCACCACATCGGTGCTATCGCACTGTGCCATCACTGCTCCAATATGCAATTATCGATTAGATCTAGACCGTCGATCTGGAATCTTGATCCGATGGTCCATGATCCATCGCATTATCGCAATCTCTCTTCTCAATGGTCAGGGTCCGATAACACCCAAAAGGGTTCCACTGACGCAATAAAATCCTGGCCATTGATCTATAAGATCCAACGGCCTTGGTTTGCCGATACTTTTTCTCTTCGCTATTCTTCCTTGACTTAATATCATCGTTTTGATGGAATCTGCACTTTAAAGCCAGTTCCTCTGCTACATTCTATCTTCGCACAGAACACTCATATAAACAATATTACATTAAACAATGGATCACCATCGATCCTACAGTTATCGATGGTCGATCAAAACGCACCACTAACACATTCAATTTATCTATGAAATATACATACAATGCACAATATCAACACTTAAATACACTTTATATTATACACAGTATGATTACAAGATCAAAGGCATTTCAGCCTTAGAACGAGTTCTCTCTTGATTACATTCTGCTCACTCGGGTTTACAAATTCTACTGTCACACTCTATCCCTATCCACTGTCTATCTCATGATATATATAGAACACACAGGTTCATCGTTTACAGAAATATTGGATCAGATCACAGAAGGATCCGATCCATCCTCTAACAACCCCTCAATCTCTCTTTCTGCTTACTGTCGGCATTATGTTTCTGGTGAGGTTATATGTTACAGATGTTGTACTTGATGGCAACACCCATGGCAAGGCTTTCAATATGATGAACATTAAGAAGTACGCAGGAGAACAGTTCAGAAGATGAGTACCCGCAGGTACGACGTGTAGGGACCACGTCCAAACACGCAGGTTACCCATTCATGAGGTGCGTACCCCAGTGGACACACTTCAAGGCAGTAAAGCGCGCACACGTGGGGTTTCTTATGCTTAACCCTTGGTATTTAGCCGACGGTATTGTGTTATTATGGTTTTGGCCCGTGGTATTGATCCATGATTTGAGGAAGAGCTTTCCTATATAAAGCAAAGGAGATCATTTGGCTTGGGTATGCTTTTGGGTTGAATATCTTAAGATCTGAAATATTTGGGTTATTGTTTCAAAAGCTTGATCTATATGAAAGTGAAGTGGAAAGCAAATCTGTGAAGGGTGATCGCTCGAGCGCTTGATCAGATCTGGGTATCCGTCTAACTGTAGCACACTGGTGATCTACAAATTCGGCCCTAATCTGATGTACGCATGTGTTTAACGGTGCCTCTACGTAGGTACGCAGAGCAGAAGAAGGCGAGCTGCATGGGTACACAGAGCAGAAGAAGGGTGACTGCGTGGGTACGCAGAGCAGAAATAGGCGAATTGCGTGGGTGCGCAGAGCAGCGGTGGTTAAGGTGCGTACGCACAGTAAACATATGCGGCGTGATAGTCTTTTTGGGTATGTGCCTACTGTGACAGTACGCGGCGCGATAGTGCATTTGGGTGTGTATTGTACGCAGTGCAGTAGAAGAAGCAGTGCGTGGTCACACAGTGCAGTAGAAGGAACTCTGTGGGTATACGCAGAGAAGCAGAGGGTGAAGTGCGTAGCGACGCAGGCCAAAGAAAGGAAAGTTGCGTATCTGTCTCATGACTATCTATTGACTGAATTTTTCGGTTGATAAGGTGTTCTGGGTTCAGTTCTGTTATTGTTGATCTGGTTACTGCAGCTGACTGTGTAATTTACTTGTACTTGATGATCATTTGATGTATATGGATCCAGTTTGAAAATTTATGAAAAGTGGTCCTTGAAAAGAAGTAGGGGGTTGTAACTCCCTTCCAAGAGAGACTGAAAACGAGAGAGAGTTGTAGCTCTTTGCAGGTTGCAGCCTGCGTACTGGTAAAGGACTACACCAGTACAAGACCATTGTAAAAGGAGTTTCTAATTTGAAAGAAGATAGAGACATATTGCAGCAGGTGGTTTTCACCCACATTGGGTTTCCACCTTATATCTGGTGTTCTTTGATGTGACTGTCTGTTTTTCTTGTTCATGCTCATTATTTTATGATACTGATATGCAAAAATAATTCAAAGTAAAGAAGAATTGGTAAAAGGACTAGATAATACTAATTCACGCCCCCTCTCAGTATTATTTTCAACAATTGGTATCAGAGCAGGTCCTTCTGAAGAAGCTTGATCGCTTGAAGGAAGATCTTTCATCATGAGCAACTACGAGAGGGAAGCATCTATCAGGCCACCG
>APFE030918442.1:43901-56150 GCA_000404065.3 Pinus taeda
TCAGTCCATGGTATTGGATGCTTCGGCATGTATAAATATGTATTGTAACATTGAAAGGAACATAATGAAAAATCAAGCTGGTAGTCCCGGTTTTGGGATCCAGTGGGAAATCTCTGTGTATATGTGTTTTATGCATTATGCTCTCGCATTGTTTATTTTTTCTGTGATTTAGAATTCATATGTAGGTAATTTCTGTATGGGGTTAAAACCTACAGTCGTCATCATCATTCCCATTGCCACCACCATCATCATTGTTTCCACTGAGACCATCATCAACACCAATCGCTCCAGCACCAGAGTTGACCGTGATAATGAACTCATTGGAAGCGTTATTGGAAACATTAAAAGGGTCAACTATGGCTAAAACCAAAGAAGAACTTCAACCCTTAGCAACCAATTCAGCGGAACCAAACAATTTTGAGCATAATAGATCAAAAGAATATATTTCTAGGGAGCTTCAGAAAATTAAACTCCCAAAATTTTCAGGAGGTCGAGCAGGAGAACGTGCTGAGGCATGGTTAAAAGGAATGAACAAATGTTTTAGATTAAGAGAATATTCTTCTTCTGCAAAAACAAAAATTGTTGTATTTCAATTAAAGGAAAGTGCCTTGATTTGGTGGGGAAATTTGGAAAAACAACTACACCTCACAACGGATAATGTCCATTGGGAATTGTTCGAGGAAAGATTCCGCACAAAGTATTTACCTCCATATTTTCAACAACAACAATCAAAAGCCTTTCATACATTAATTCAAGGTAATAAAACAGTGGAAGAATATGAGATAAGGTTTATGGAGCTTGTAAAATACATTCACTACTTAGATTCTGATGAACGTCAAGTTGAATGCTTCATATTTGGGTTAAATCGTCGCATCAGGGCCTTGGTGAGCATGTGAAAACCATCCTCAGTAGCTGAGGCAGAAGAATGTGGCCGTTATGCAGAAGAACATCTAGGAATAAAAAAGGATGTAGGGCCAGCAAAACCTTTACAATCAGGATTTCCATGAAAGACTCCTCGAAATTTCTCCAGGGGATGTAGCTCAAGACCACCTTATGGTAATAGATTTATCCCAAGAAATGTCGAAACAAGAGCTCCCATGGCAGTTAATACTATAGCCGCTGAATCATCAAACACCAGTCCATGGACATCTCGTGGAACTGATAATAGAGGAAGAAATTCGAGAGGAAGCAACATGAGAGGATGAAGCTCTTTATCTAGAAATTCGCGTCCTGATTCAAGCGGACCAACACAGGTTAATTGTTGGGGATGTAGAGGACCGCATTTTCAACGTGATTATACAAAAGCTTCATCAAGTATATTACATAGGACTGGAAAGGAATAAATATCAAATAATCAAAGTAATCATAGAATTCATGCATTAGTCAACAACGACCAAGCAGCACATCAATCCACTGTAGTGGAATCTTCAGGTATTATTAATGGTATAAAACTCAAAATCTTATTTGATACTGGTGCCACGAATAGTTTCATTTCATCATATGCATTAAACAAATGTGGGTTGGCAGCTCCCAGAAAAAATGAATGTGGGTTGGCAGCTCCCAGACAAAATGATTTCAGACAGGTAGAAATGGCCTCAGGAGAACTCCAATCCATAGACTTAAGTGTGGATTAATGCAAAATTGACCGAGGGGTCTGTACAACTAAATTAAAAGTTTATGTCACAGCCTTAGGAACTTATGATCTTGTCATAGGTATGGATTGGCTAGAAGCTCATCAAGATTGGGTAGACTGTTATGGGAAAAGAATTCTAGATATAAATGATGAAGGAGAAATGATCCAAATTCAAGGAATCAAGAGAAAAGTATCTTTACGCTACATATCTGCAATGAAAACGAAGTGTTGCTTAAGAAAGGGTTATCAAGCATATGTAATTCAAGAAGTAAGTAAAGAAAAAGAACCATCTTTAGAACAATATCCGGTGTTAACCAAATTTCCAGATGTATTTCAAAAGGAATTACCAGGATTTCCCCCTGTAAGAGAGCTAGATCTCACAATAGAATTAAAACATGGTACTCAACCAATCTCTAAAACACCTTATAGAATGACAGTTCTAGAACTTCAAGAATTACAAATTCAATTGAAGGAACTATTGGATATAGGACATATTCGACCTAGTATATCACCTTGGGGTGCTCCTGTAATTTTTATCAAAAATAAATATGGATCCTTAAGATTATGCATAGATTATCGAGACTTGAACTGAGGTACAGTAAAGAATCGATATCCGTTGTCTCGAATTGATGATCTTTTCGATCAAATGAAAGGAGATACCATCTTTTCAAAAATTGATCTTCAATCAAGCTATCATCAGCTAAGGATTTTAGAAAGCGATATTTCTAAGACTGCATTCTGGAAACGTTTTGGACATTATGAATCTACTATGGTACCATTTGGATTAACAAATGCACCAACAGTATTCATGAATCTTATGAACAGTGTCTTCCACAAGTATCTTGATCAATTTGTACAAGTCTTTTTAGATGATATACTCATTTATTCTAAGAATGAGAAAGAGCGTGAAGATCATTTATGGATAGTGTTGTCTTTCCTCAGAAAACATCAGTTGTATGGAAAATTATCCAAGTGTTTGTTCTTTCAGGAAAAGATTCATTACTTAGGTCATATCATATTAGGGGAAGGGATCTCAGTATACCCTGAGAAAGTAAAAGCAATCATGGAATGGCCAATACCAAAAAACACACATGAAGTATGAATCTTTACGGGTTTAGTTGGTTACTACCGAAGATTTGTGGAAGGATTCTATAAAATTGCAAAGCCAATTACAACCCTTCAGCGTAAAGGTATTAAGTATGAATGCACTGAAGAATGTAACAAAGCATTCTCTAAACTCAAAAGACTACTGACTAGTGAACCAATCTTAAGAGTCATTGATATGGACAAAACTTTTACAGTATGTACTGATGCATCCAAACATGGATTAGGTGCAGTATTAATGTAGGATAGAGAAGTAATAACATATGTCTCCAGAAAGTTAAAACCTCATGAATAACTCTATGCTAATCACGATTTAGAGTTAGTTGTTGTAGTACTAGCTTTAAAGATTTTGAGACATTATCTAGTGGGGCGAAGTTTTATGCTTAAAAGTGACCATCAAAGTCTTCAATATTTGTTCACCCAAAGAGACTTAAATGCGAGACAAAGACGATGGAATGAATTCCTAAGTGAATATGACTTTGGAATATCATATATTAAAGGAAAATAATTTGTAGTGGCAGATGCTTTAAGTAGAATACCTCGGATATTCTCCCTCACACTTATCAAAGTAGACTTAAGGCAATGAGTACTAGAACATCTCATAAAAGATAGATGGTATTTAAAGGTAAGATCTAGTCTTGATAGTAAAAAGCTGAAAGAATCTAAATTTGAAGGAAATGAACTAGAAGATGATGGAATCTTACGATTTCATGGAAGGATGTATATTCCTGATAATAGGGATCTTCGAGACACCATCCTTAAGGAAGCCCACAGAGCAGTATATTGTGCACATCCTGGAGTAAATAAAATGTATATGGATACTAAGAAACTCTTCTTCTGGTCGGGCATGAAACATGATATCGTTCAATTTGTTGCAAGATGTTTGGAATGTCAACAAGTAAAAGCATATCATTGTCATCCTGTGGGTTTCTTACAACCTCATGACATTCCTATGACCAAATGGGAGATCATTTCTATGGATTTCATCACTGGACTACCTCTGACTTCTCAAAGACACAATGCCATTCTGGTAGTAGTGGATAAATTAATGAAAAGCGCCCATTTTGTTCCTGTAAGAGATACTTGCGAAGTTGCTGACATAGCTCGAGTATTCATAAATGAAATTATCAGATTTCATGGGGTACCTAAGAAGATTATATCAAATAGAGGTTCACAATTTACTTCAAGATTCTAGACTTGCATGTAGTCAGCCTCAGGAATTCAATTAAATTTAAGCACATATTATCATCCTAAAACTGATGGGCAAACAGAAAGGGTAAATCAAGTACTTGAAGATATCTTGAGGATGTATGTTATGGATCAGCAATCACATTGGGAAAAGTACTTATCCTTAGTCGAATTTGCATACAATAACAGTTACCACAGTTCAGTTGGAATGCCTCCATTTGAAGCATTATACAGTAGACCTTGCAGAACACCATTAAGTTGGGACATGTTAGAATACCAAGTGATAATAGGACCAGAATTAATCCAAGAAATGGAAGAGCAGGTAAAAAAAATTAGAAAATGGTTAAAGGAAGCACATGATAGCCAAAAGAGTTATGATGATGCTCACAGAACTGATAGGAAGTATGAAGTAGGGGATTAGGTTTTCATCCACATCAAACCGAATAAAAGTACTATTCGATTCGGAAAAGGGACAAAATTATCACCCGGATTTAATGGACCATTTAAAGTCACGGAAAGAGTTGAACTTGTCGCCTATTGTTGTCCACTGCCACATCACTTGCATAAATTTAATAATGTATTTCATGTATCTATATTAATACATTACATAGCTAACCAATCTCATAACCTTTAATGGAAGGAACTGCAGGTATCAGACGAAGGAATCATATCGGTCGAACCATTACGTATACTAGAACGTAGATTGGACAAGTCATAAATCATCTAGTAGACCAAGTTAAGGTCCAGTGGGACAAGTATAGCCCTGGATCAGCTACTTGGGAAGATATAGAGAACATATGTCAAAAATACCCCAATCTGTGACAATTTTGAAGAACTCTAAACTAGAACTCTAAACTATGTTTTGTATATATTTACTTTAATGTAAATTAGAGACTCGGAACCATTTTTGAATGATCATATATAAACATGAATTTTTATGACATAATATCAGTTTAATTCCACTGGTACATGGATACCAAGATGCAATATGTTATTGATCTTACTAAATTATAGTTATCAAAGTAAAGTTTAAAATTTTTGAGTAATTTTGCTTATGATGGGAATTAAGATATTATAATTTTGTTTCATTTATGCATATCAATATGATTGATGAGATAGAAATCAAAGAATGATTACATTTTAATATGAAAGTTAATGACATGAATAAAATATGGCAAAGTATGTTATAATGTAGTTAACATGTGTGAATTATACATAAGCTATTTGTTTTGAATATGTTAATGCCCATTTTATAAATGCATGGACAAGTGTTTATGATTGCAGATAATATCCGTTACCAAAATGACCATGTGATGACAAAAACCTCAGAACAATTAAGGCTCAAAAAGTTTTCATGATAGGGTATTAACCCTAATTCTATTGGCAGGGGTGGAGGTGTTGCCCACCGTTTATCCTCTGAACCCTGGAGTCATGGGAGGACTGTGCGGATCACGCTCCTCTAGACGTGTGATGATAACTACCAAATACCTACTGAGAATCAGTTCGGTATAACCGATGTTGTCATCCTTAGAGTTTATGAATGGTTAGTTTAGTATAACTAACGCCATGGCATACTCCAGTAGAGGACGGATAGGTGGCGCGGAATAAATTAGAAAGGATAGGATTATTTTGTAATAGCTTGGGGACATGAATGTAAGGCATGTTCATTAAATTTATAAACCTAAAAGCATTCAAAACACCAATTTTATAGTGTCTTCACATTAAATAATAATTTAACCTCGATGCACAATCCTAAGAAGAATGTACTAATTGTTATCATAAGTAATCATATAAAATAAAATAAAAAAACTCTAACTTCAAGAAGAATTTTTCTAAAGGGGGAGTGTATGTAACGATCTATCTATAAATATAGAGAACACAAGAATAATAGCAGGCATACGACGCATGCATATGATAGCTACATATGCATGTGTCGCATACACTACACTAGTATTTATATACTAAATTAACTATAAGTATTACATATCACGACACTTCTTCAAATAGAAGTTCTATTCACCCATCAACACCCATATTGCTTAATGTATCATGATTAATGGGTAAATACTAAATTTAAATGTATAACGTAAACATAACTATAAAAGATAGATGTTTAAAAATTAAGCTAAATCCTTAAAGAGGGTTATATAATTATATATTTGAGATTATTAATAAAATTATATTAATAAATTAATAAATGATTTTTAATAAAATATATATATTATATATATATATATATATATATATATATATATAAATAAAATTAATTAAAACGAAGCGTACTTAGTTAGAACTCTAGGATCTTTATATTAAAACAGAAGTATTTTATCGAATCATAAAGAAATATATTTATTATTGGTGTAATATCCTCCCTTAATAATAAATAATAAATAATAATAACTAATAAAAATAATACAAAAATAATAAGTAATAATAAAAATATTGAATAATAATAAATAAATCACTTGATAAAAATAATAAATGACATTAAAGAAATAAGTAATAAAAAATAAAAATAAAAATAGTAATAAACCATATTAAGCTCTAAATAAGAATAAATAGAAATAAAAAGAAGGAAATTATCAAAAAGAAGGAAATAAAACAAGAAAGCTAAAAATACAAAAGAAAGTAAAGAAAATAAAACAAGAAAAAAGTTGCATGCAGACACATGGAGTGTGTGCATGTGGTTCCCCTTCCAATGTTTTGTTCTATTTAAGAGAGATGGTGAGGAGGATGGAAGTATTCCATCATTCTGAGATTCTATCTTTCATTCTCTTGGGAGAATGGATACTAAACGAACTTAGGAGCACTGGCAGTAGTCGTTGATTGAGGGCTCGGGGGTGGCCAGTTGTAGCAGAATCCTGCACAATTGAGCCTACGGTTGGGAGGAGAGTCGTCCCCAAAATCTTGTGATCACTTTGCAGCCGGCAAGTACAGGTAATATAGGTAATTTCATTTGTAAGAATTTGTTTTCCATTAAGACATTAATTTTAGTTTTATTTTGTGCTGTTACATATGGTATCAGAGCTAGTTTAACCCTTAGGGCCTATGGGCATCCGGAAATTTACTTTGTTGGAATTTTTAACTTGACTTGTTTTAAAGTTACAGGTTAATTATTTCCAGGAGGCGGCATAATTTTTTCAAACCCTCACTATGCCGTAAATTTTCTTTATTCAATGCATACTTTGTGCTGTTACATATGGTATCAGCACATGTAACAAAGTTAAGTTGATGGTTGACCTTGTAGTGCTCCTCTTAATTACCTGAATCAACTGTTAGAATCCGGATATGGACGTTCTCCATCTCCTCGCTGATTTTGAAACTATTTTTGTCTCCAGATCTCCATGCATCTATACAGCCGATGTTATCGCGAATATTTAGGCTCTTTTGGGTAATCCTTCGTTTGATGATGTTGACGGCTCACCCCTCTCCTCGATCAACCAAATTCTCATGCTGACACTTCCTAAACATGAAATCACTCTCAAAATGACCTAACTGTAGTCGCTGCTACCCCATCTTTCTCGTGTCTTTCTTATTAATTTTAGAGTTATAAAATATGATTTTTCCATATGATAGGCACGAAAGGATATTATCACAAGCCCTCTGTGAGAATCAGCCCAAGATATCAAAAAATAGCACTAATCTCAGAAATAATGTTTTCAGCACAAAAGCACAAACACAAGAAATTATTACTCAGAGGCGTTTGCAGAGCAGCTAATTAAGGAAACTATAAAATTCATAAAAAAATAATTGGTGCTGCCCGGACTTGAACCGGCGACCTTTAGTATTCAGATCTGCAGGATTATGGTGATTTTTGAGTTATAAAGCCCATGGCATTGTTTTTTTTTATTAATCGAATCTTTAATTTTATATCTATGTACGTGGATCTGGTCATATAAGCAGTGAGTTAAATTATTGTTGTGAACACTGCATATCGAGTTTGGTTGTGAATGACATCCTTTTTAGAAAATCTTTTGCATAAAGACTATGGTGAGAAAATAACTAATACTCTACATCACAAGTTTCAATTTTGTGACATTTCATTGAGTATTAACGCTGAGAACATGGGGTCCATTGTGTTTTAAAGTCTCTCTGTCAAATCACATCAAATCTAGAGATCGTTGATGATGGTAACCTAATTTGTCACATGATCTAGATAAAAATATAAGTTGCAGACTTTGCAGTGTCACTCTTTGATTTATTTATGCTTGTGCACTGAAGAAATGTGAAAAAATCAATTTATAAGTTGATTTATTTATGATATTTTGAGACAGATCTTTGCAAATAAAATCATTTCGAGCTTATAACATTCAGGTAGTTTTGAAAGGTTTGATATATTTTGAAACAAAGCTCAATCTCAAACAAAGGACATGCATTGGTGCCATATCGGATCTTATGGATCTCTGTTTTGGAACATTCTGAACATGAAATATGTACCCTGTAGATTTTATTGAGAACTTATACCCTTTGAGCAGTCTCTTTGCATCCTACAAGATTTTCGAGACTGGGGAACTTAATCTGAGGGCAAACATATTACCCGCATACATATATCTTATGGATTGATTTAGCAACATAGATTAGCAGTTTCAATTACCGCAAAAAAAACAATATTTTAGATGTATTTATATTTCTTCCAATTCAGCCTCGATGCCCTCCTCTAGTCACTACCTAAATTATGATGACTATAAAAATGGCCAATATCTTACCTGAATTCTTCCTTCTACAAGCCTGCCTCCGCATTAATTTAGCATGAAGTTTTGGCATTGTTAAGGATTTAAATAGTTTGTTTTGGACACTAGATAATGACATTTCATTCATGAAAAGTCTCAGAACCTTCTCGGTACTACTCCCTCCTCTTTATTCTGCTACAACTGGCCACCCCCGAGCCCTCAATCAACAACTACTACCAGTGCTCCTAAGTCTTAGTATACCATTCTCCCAAGAGATTGTCCTGCCATTCTTCATATTTCATAAAACTAGCATCATTGCTCAAAACAGCTTAAGTAACGTTTCTTTACTGATCATATTGGAAAATAGTACAAATAAAAAAAAATTATGACCATACCCTACAAAGGGATTTTTGACAGTTGTGGTATCATTGTTGTTAATTAAATCAGACTGCCTATTGTCTGGATTGATACCAATTACAAAGAACAATATTGAATTTGATAGCGAAATTGTTCCTGCTCTTCATCGGTTATTTCAGAATTTTTGACCTGGCCATAAAAATAATCAAGCAGCTTAGCATCATTTCGGGAGGAAACATGGGGGGCCTATACAGTTAAAATTGTCATGTTATGGGAGCAGATCAGCATACTTTAAGGTTTCTCCCACAAAACAAAGGATTATTGATTCTTTTAGATTATCATTCTATGATTGAATATGAGAATGACTGTAGCATTGCAAATAATGAAAATTTTCATTAGTGGGCGACAAAGCTATCTACGAAGCTATATAACAAGCCTAACAATGGAGTTGTCTGTAAATTTGTAAGTGTATATCGCAAAATTGCAGGTGTCTGAATGTTTCAAATCACAATATGAGGTTGATCAGTATGGGCAGATTTCTCGACAAGTTTACAATTTTCTTAAGCAGGCAATTTTATGCCTAATTGTATTGTAATTTAAAGGATTTGAAATGGTGTTGCCTTCGCGGGTGCACTTGCAGGCAGACCATATAATTAATAAAATGATTATTTTTTGTTTTTGTTTTGGGAAGGAATAACCTTCCCCGTCATCTGATCCGGTTCTGGGTCGGGTGGCAGTGTCTTTTCTTTATGGTGTGGAATATTTTTATGCTTGATTCATAAATTTTATGACATATATACATCATATTAATATTACTTCACCATATATCATATTAATTTACTAAACTAAACATCAATACAACTTTTATACTGTCATAGATTAACACATGACATGAAAATAGTAACTGAATGTGGTTAAAAGGAAAATGTCACTTTAGTTTTACTTTGCTTGGTCATACGACTTTGTTCAAAGCATATAATAAATCATCCAATAGTACTAGTTTTTCTTCATAGAAAGGTTTACGTGAGTTATCCAGAAAGCTCCACTATGTAATTATGTTGTCTAGTCATGAGGACTATTCATGACGAGTGTCTTCATGGGCCTGGTTAAAAGGCATCCACTTTGTAGATAATATACTTTCCATAGGATTGATGTAATATGAAAAAGATTCTTTAGTCATGAGACTCGAAGCACTTCTTCGACTTTTGGTGGATATTGAACCACATCTCCGTGATTGATAGAATCTAGATCATTAGTACTCCTTATCTTGCATTCAATGATCATTTGAAAGGTGAATTAGTGGATGGATTGGATTATCTAGTGACTCACATCACATTGCAATTTTTCTTTAATTAGCTATCCAATTTGGTATCTAAGGACAGATATATTCTTAGCAATAAGCCACAACAATCGGATTCTTGACAACAGAATAATGTTAGTATAACTTAAAGTCTGGTGCATTCATTAGTTCCTCATTGCTTTCTCATGCAGATTCTTTGGTTCTCTGTTCACATTAATATCTCATTATATGGTATGACATAATTAAGATATACGTTTTTTTTGATTCAGTAATTCATTGGAAAAGTATGTAATCCTACAATCTTGATATGGTATACTAGCATGCTGGTGTAACTACTCACCACTGGTTCACTTTACAAACACCGTTTAAATAGCACTTACCTTTAATGATCATTTTTCACCTGCATCTATGGTTCAGTCTGATCTAAAAACACAGAAATAACATTCTGTGAATGTTGATCATATTATTCACTAATTATTTGTTCGATTACTGCCCTTTAGCAATAGCAGTTGCTTGGCATTTCTCTCGTCCATTATTGCAAGAACAAAACTCTCTCAATATGATCTTCTAGTAAATTTAATTTTGCATTCCAATTGCCATTCAAATTACATGTATCTGCTCATTTACTACTCATATCTTAGTATATTGAACATCATCAAGCTACATGATGGTATATTTAGTCTTAGTGGCAAACCATACAGATTTGGATTAAAGTTCAGATGTTGAATATAATGTTACATGACGTTTGTAATGGTTAAAGTTGTCTAAAGAGAAATGGAAAGAAGAAACTTGCAATTTTTTTGGTAACTAATGATAGTTCACGTGATTATGGCCAGCTTGGGTCAAATATTTAAGGTCATAAAGAAGAAATATCACAACAAAGCTAATAAATTAGTAAGAAGAAACAAACTATTTTGGAGCATAAAAGAAGAGTATTGTGGTATTTTGAAAATAATGGAAGAATTTGGTAACTTGGTATTCTAAAGGTATCACTGTAAGGTCTATCTAAGGATGATGCACCTAAAGAAGAAATATTGGCAATCAACCAATGAAGTTGAATAATTATGACGGAACTTGGACGGTATAATAAAATGATGGGAAAGGATAAGTGTGTACATGACAACATCTATAACAGTTTTCCCTCTAATGGGAGAGCCACATTGTAAAGTTTTCCATAGGTGACTCACTATATGAATGAATTATGGACAACAAGACGTATGGTCAGGTAATTTTATTATAAGCGGATTACATATATCTTATTGAATTTATTTTTCAGGTATTACCCAAGTTGGGAAGAATAATGTATGAAGTTACATGATGACCAAGTAATGATAACTTGGAAGATATAGGAAGGAATGTTGCCCAACTTGAATAATGATACTATTTAATAAGAAAGAGTCTTTTTCCCAACTGGAGGAAGGGGTCAATTTATGATTAAGCAATCAACTGGTATCGAACGTGACGAACTCGATGAGATAAGAAAATAATTCTTTGAAGTACTAATTGTTAAATAAGTCAACATCGATCATATGCATATAGCGGTAGTGGAATCAGTAAGCCAAAGGGTACATGGATGTAAAATCAAGGGATTTTAAATTTGAGATAGATGATTTAAATAATGATGGTATCACTAGTAATGAATTTCACCAAAATTTCCTTTGGGAAGGAAGAATATATGACGAGGGATTAAGACTCAAGATGGTAATTATGAAATTTAACGATTATACCATTGGTGTAAGTGATCAACTACCTAATAGAAAGAAGTCAAAATGATTATTGACAAGTGATTGACAACTTGATGAAAACATATTGACGATGTTTCATGCTATCATGATAGGAAGATAATGATGTACATATGGTTCTTATAGTGATAAGGCATCTATACAATAATAGCGATATGCATAGGTCTTATGATGTTATGTCAAGGTATATTGACATTTTGATTTACTACCTAATGATAGGTATTTAATGTTCAATACTCATGATGGATATGATAT
>APFE030918444.1:0-29037 GCA_000404065.3 Pinus taeda
ATAATAATAATAATAGTGGGCTTCTATGGGGCACAATAGTAACAATATGGGCACTACATGGGTACATCAATATAATAAGTGGTTTTTACTAATAACAATAAGGGGTGACACTAGTAGTATAAGGGCCTAACATGATATGCATCAACTACATCATACAGATCTAATTTAAGTTTTGGATCACAATTGTCAAATGACTCATGATTCACATCAACCTTGGGCTTAATCATAAGAAGAATAAAATTCTTACTTGAATTGACCAACCTTTTTACCTGTCCTGCATTCACCATCGCTATATTTTTCTTCTTGCGATGAGCTCTAACAATGAACTCCTTGCCATCTTTCAAAAGATGATACTTGTTTTCATGGCGATGAAAGATAGCTTTCCTATCTAACAAGTAAGGACTTCCCAAAACAATTCCTACTATATCAAAAGGTACCACATCAAGTTCAACTATGTCAATAAAATGTGCAGTAATTGCAAAGCGCAATGTGCACTTTCTTGAAACTTGTAAATTTGCATCCTTGCAAATCCATCCAAGTGGATATGGCTTCAGATGTGGAACGATCTCAAGTTTAAGCTGCTTGACCAAGTCTTCTGATATAAGTTTTGCTTGTGACCCACTATCAAAAAGTGTGTCAATCTTAGTATGTTTTGAAATCACCCTCACATGAAACAGTTCAATTCTTTCTTCCTCATTAGGAGCTTGTACATGACAGTTTGAGGTACTAGTGCTGGCTTGAATTTCCATTTCTTTTCCCTTCAAGTTTTTCAAACCCATGGCTGTAATTTTGGTTTCATCACCTGAATCATCCCCTAAATATTGTGGAGTAGATGTAGTAGCAACAGTTTTCTGTTTCCCTTTGGATTTATTAAATTGAGGTCTTTTTTCAGAATGTAATTTCCAATAGTTTTTCCCCTCATGGCCTGGTTTAGAACAATGTTTACAGATCACTTTCTCACTCTCCTGTTTGACAGATGCATTGTTTTTGCCCTTTCCCTTGGAGGTTTTCTCTTTGTTTTTCCCCTTAGTGGGCTTGTTTCTACCCTCTTCAAATGCGTTTTTTCCCCTTGCCTCTAAATGGGTAGCTTGGACACAAACCTCATCCAAACTAGTAGGTTAAACATCAATATGGTGTGTCTAAGGTAGCTATGCAGGCCACCAATATACTTCAGCAAGGTGTCCTGGGTCTGTAAATCTACCCCTAACAAGAGAGCTCTTCTCCTGAATTCTTGGGTGTAGTCTTGGACATTCTGACCCTTAAGTTGTCTGAAATTTTGCTAGTTCATAATGGCTTTCTACATGTGAGCAAGAGGATAAAATTGTTTTTTAATGGCTAACAGAAAGTCAGTCCATGTTAAGGTAACCTTACCAAATTTCTTGTTCTCCTCTTTGGTCTTGGCCTCCCACCAGACCAATGTTGCTCCATCCATTCTCAAAGAAGCCAACTTAATCTTTGTGGCATCATCATGCATATTCTGGATCCTCAAGTAAACTTCCAACTGCCTAATCCAGTTGTCAAGATTTTCTGCATTCACTTCACCATTAAACATAGGTAATTCGAATTTTACATCAAGATTCAAGAAAGAACTTTTTCCATAGGATCTATGTTTATGCACAGAAGAAGAAGACGAGGATGAAGAGGAAGGAGGTGATGATGGGGGTGGTGGATCACCATTAGCTCCATGTCCTTTCTTGGAATGATCATCATCCTTCTTACCTCCTGAAGAGCCCTCTCCTTCATGTGGATGTTTGGACCATTCTCCAGCCAATTTCTCATTTCTTTCTTGGTAAAATATCCTCACCATTTCAGTGAGGTCCAAGAAAGCCTTTGTGAAGACTCTTTCTTCTTCTTTTGGATCCATGTCTCGAGGAATTTCTCCTTCATGTTCAGACATTCTTGAAGCTTCTGTTGAGACTCTTGAGGGTGAAATTGAAGGTGGAGGTGATGGCTCTCTGGCCTTCCTTGACTGAGGATTCTCTCATTCTCTAGTCAACTGTCCTTCCCCTCTTTCAAGCTTCAATCTAGTAAGCATCAATACTTGCAAGACAGTTAGAAGATCTTTGCACAAAAACAATCGAAAGACAACTACACCAGAGATTGACTGAAAGAGCATTTATCTACTTTGAAATTGTATAACAAGAGCATTCTGAAGGCTTCCTGGCTCGTTTCACGCTCTGTCTATAGCTTATTTGACTACTTTTGATACAAAGAAACAACAACATAGCTCTGATACCAACTTGATCTGAATTTGAAACTACTTGAAAAAGGTTTGCAAGGTATTCAATTTAGTAGTAAACATGTTTAAAAAATTCCCATGTCTTGCAATAAAGAAACAAATGAAATTTTCAGTTGTTCATGATCCTTTCAAGCATAGCAGAATTATTTCCTTTTACTATTTAACACATAAAAATGAATTTGTTCTGCAAAATAAATCAACCACAGATGCAAAAGAATTTGATGAATCAGTTCACCCCTCCTGGGCTACGTCTGTTGGGTCCAAGGCTCCCAAATGGGCCTGTCCTTGTTTTAATTAAATGCTCAAAATGAATTTACAGCTGAATAGAAGTATCTACAGGTGAAATAGACTGTAAAATCATATTCAAAACACATGAATCCTTCAGGATTGACTGTTGGTTCACCTCCAGTGGATACCTGCAACCTGATACAGTTCTCACAATACTGGGCCCTGATGGCTCCTAGAACTTCCACGGCTCCAAAACCTATGAAAATGACCTCTGATGGCTAAAATACCTGTGCGAATGGCTTCCGAACATCCAAAATACCCAAAATCAAAAAAAAAAAATCGTCCAAAACCGCCTTTCCTAGCCAAAGTTATGGCTATTTACTCCCAACTGCCAGTTTCCCCTAAACAAACTCCAACTAACTTTAGTTAAGCTCCGCCAACTATGGAGGGACTGCCAAATTTGGCGCTCTGCCAAAAAATCTACCAACTGAACTGCAGTTAATAAATGTGCATGTGACCACAACTCACTCGGCGGTTTACCTCGGATTTCGTGCCCGGTGGTTAGGTTTGGCCCACGGTTCCAAGGGCTCGGTCATATGGTATGGGGGCTGGCCCCCTTCTTTTCCCGCCGCAGTTTATTTTCAAATTTTAAATGGAACGTGGTTCCCATACCTTTCAACAACCACCATTGTGGCGTGTTGGTAAACTGTTGACTTCGTGCAAGGTAGGTCAGGGGTTCAATCCACAACCCCACCGTAATTTTGTATATGCGCCCCCACTATGCTGACGTCACCTGAGCCACGTGGCGGCCTCCAGGCTTGCCACGTGGTGGCTTTTGATTGGCCCGTCTAAAGGAATATTCCCAGGAATATTCTGTGGAATATTCATTTTTTAATTTTTTTTGAAAATTCAAAATTTAAGGGTTATTGGGCGATTTTGTTTTTGACGTAACTTTCACATATGGCGACCATTTTTCGAACCGTTTGCAGTGACGGAATCGGGAGGACGAGCTCTATCCGGTCAATTAGGTTCAAGCCAATTTTGAGCACTTTCAATTTTGAGCATTTTACGACACTTGGGACATGAGCCCCTGATCATATACACTCTCCTCCAAGACACTTCAAATCTAAGGCTTCTATCTTTTGTGGTTCAGTGTGGATCTGAGGCATATATTTTTTTTGGTTTAGTGCAAATCCGAGGCATATATCTTATGTGGTTTAGTGTGTATCTGAGGCATATATCTTGTGTGGTTCAATGTGGATATGAGGCATATTTCTTTTGAGGTTCAGTGTGGATCTAAGGCACTATAGCTCTATGGAATAATGTGTATCTGAGGCACATTATCCTTGTGGAATAGTGCGGGTATGAGGCATTATATCTCTATAAAACCTTATGGGTATGTAGCTTATATCTCTTTGGATATGTGAAGGTATGTGGCACTATATTCTATGGCTTAAGCAGAGAATTGAAGGGATATTTGTATTAGATGTTGGAGGGTTGGCTTGACACTTGTGGGAGGTCATCTTGTTGATCACTATTTGTCTATATAATCTTGTCATAGATATGCTATTTTTATGTACAAATTGTATTGAATTGGGCATTCTCTCATAAGGAAAGGTTCCTAGTTTTTTCCCCTTGGAGTGGGATTTTCCCAGGGTAACTTTTGGTGTCTCTTGTACATTGTCTTATTGTGGTACATATTTCTCTATGGATCTTAATGTTATTGGTTGAAATTTTCAAGTATAACTGCTTAATGATTAGAAAGTTTTAAAGAAGTCAAATTGCATCATTGGAAATAGTTATCAGTTTGAAAATTGTTATATTCTTTATCCTACTAGCAAATCAACATGGTATCAGATCAAGTTTAAAAGAGAATCCATCTCCAGAAACCCTAACCAATGATCTACATATTGTTTAAGTCTTAAGGCTTAGCCAAAAATTCAAGTATCAAATTATTTCTATTTAATATTGAAGTCTAAAGCCTCAGTTCATTTCAAATAAAGAGGACACTAAGTCAAAATCAGTCTTATATTGAAGCTTTAGCTCATCTTCAGTAGAAGTTTTGTAATTCTAATTAAGCCAATAATTCAAAGTTTTGATTCTCAGATACCTCAGTAGGATAAGAGGCCCTAGAGAATCAACATGTTATTTAAAACAATTTCAAACCAGATATAAGGTTGAAGTTATGTTGTCCTTGTTGTAATTATATCGAACAAAAGATGTTCAAAGATTGTATTTCATGATGAGTTTTTCTATTACCTTGAAGAGTTTTAGAGATCTAAGGAACTTGAAGTTCATAGAAATTGAAAGAATAAACTCTACAATCCAAAACTTGAGGCCAGAAGTAAAAAGGAGGAATCTTTGAAATCTTATCTTGCTTCATGCAAATATCAAAAACTCTTTGTGGCCCAAAAAGGCCTTAGAAAAGATTTAATAAGACTGAACCTTTGACTCATTCTTAAATTTTGTCAATATATAAGGACCTAATATAAGTCTATAGAAAGTTTTTCATCAGAACTATTGATCTCTAGTTCAATGAAGATAAGGCTAAACCTCAATTCTTGAAGTTTGATAACTTTTGAAAGAGTTGTGTGATGCAGATCACATATAATCTATAGTAAAAAATGTTGGCAAAGGATAGACATTTAGATGAAAAAGTATTTCTCTGAGTTCTATGTGTTCTATTCTCAAAAGTTAAGACTTCAATGCACTAAAAGATGTTGAGTCATGTGAATGGTCATGTGAAGAAATTTCAAAATGGATCTTGGACAGTATAAGATTCTAGAAAGTGTGTGATCTTGTAATAACTTATCTACAATCATATTTAAGGGTATGAATAGCTAAGTATGAATGTATCTAGTTAATATGTGTGTGTCGTGAACAATACACATGACAACTTATTATTTTTACAACAAGTTCTACAGAGTAAGTGTTGATAGAGGCACATCTATGACATTTGCATTGAAAGATCCCTAATCTTAACACATTGATCTAACATCTTGCTAAAAGATTAAGACTTGATTATCTTTGAACATTTATATGTCAAAGAATTGCAAGTTTGAAAGACTATAAGTATTAACCAAACTCTAATTATTATTTTTTAATATTGAAGTATCTAGGGTTTGAAAAACTCTAAGCAATGGTTTGAACAAAAAAACTCTAGGGTTTGTGGACAAAACCATAGGAGTGATTTCTTCTATTGTAAGAAGAAACCCTATCTCCTACAAGGTAGGAATGGTATTATGATGATGATGTGGATGAGGCTAATAAAGTTGCAAGAAGGAAGCAAGAAGTATAAGATTAAGGGGGAGCTGCCATGTGCTCAAAAGATAAGTATTTTATATCTCTCATTCTTGTTTATGGAGTTGTCTATAATGCGACTTTTTGGAGATTCCGGTGACGGAATCCGGCGGAAGAAATGAGGTTAAATCTTGATTTTTAGCAGTTAAAATGGTTTTTTAACTGCATATTTGGATTCAACGCCTTGGAAAACCCCTGGGAGCCATTGATTGTGCAGAAACTAGCTATCAAACTTGGGATTCCAATGAATTGCTGCCGGATTTTGACTGGAAAAATTCACCGAAAAAGCTTTCAAAAATTCGCGTTATAGACTACTGCCTTGTTTATTACTATTGCTTTTTTTTTCAATTAGTCTCTTGTCTTTGCATATCTTGCTTGGTTGTGATTTTTCTTCCATTCCCTCTTAGTAAGGATTGCATGTACATGATGAATTTTGCTGGAGATGTAGCAAAGGTAGCGATGAATGGAAGAAAAAACCAAGGATAGTGACAAGAAGACTCATGCGTAACAACCTCGGGTTAAAAGTTCATGTAATAAAAGTTAATAAAGGAAAAATATGACCAAGGTCATGGGACATGTATTCCAAGTTGAATGTTGGGAAAAGCATCCTACTGGGTGTCACTTTCGTTTTATTTATGGCTAAGAAAATTGGCAAAGGTAAAGAGGCATTTATTTATGAAAATAAAGGAAAACGGGAGAAAAGGGAGATGAAAATTCACAAATTTTCATGAGAGGGAAATTGAAGGAAAATGAAGAAAATAGAGGCCTCAATGATAAAAAGACTTATGAGGATCAATTCCCAACTTTTGGCCGGTTTAGTTTTTTGTCAGTTTTGGCTTTGGAATTAGTTTCAGAGAGAGAAGAGCACCAAGAGGAGAAAGAAAGCAAGCAAGCAAAGGAAGGTAAAGGAAGGACAAGGAAATCAAAGGAAAAGAAAGGAAGGTTGGATCAAACAGTTCAGTAGCAAGATTTTCCAGATAACAGGTTACATGTGTGATTTCCTAGCTGAGGTGTGAATGCATGGTATATGCATTTGTTTATTTAGTTCATTTGTTGTCATTGGAATGGGTTTTTCCTGGTTTGAAAGAGGTTTCAACCTTTCCTTGTCATTTCTTGCATATCCATGGTGTGATGGGATTATTTTCTAGTTGAGCTTTGGATTGTCATAAGGTTTTTGAACTAGGTGAGGTGGTCTCAGGAAAATTCCCAAGGGTTGGGGGCGAAGGTGGTTTAATCTTCGGAAATCCTTGATAGGTGGGTGGAGAGAGGAAAACTTCTCAAGTTATTGGTGAAGAAATTCTAAGGCATCCAATCTTGTTTTGGGCTTTGTGATCTCTTGATAAGTTTTAGCGAGACCATTGTAATATGAGGGTGGAGGTGATTTAATCTTAAGGAAGCCCTCGACAGGTGGGTGGAGACAATAAATTTCTCAAGTTATTGGGGAAGAAAATCTAAGGCATCCAAGCTTGTTTTGGGCTTTGTGATCTCTTGATCGGTTTTAGCAAGATCATGATAGCCTGAAGGTGGAGGTCGTTTGATCTCCAGGAAGCCCTGGTTGGTTATGTTTTGGGATCCCACATTCATGCTTGGAATATAGCATGAGGGTAATTGGCCTAAAGAAAGATTTGGTTCAGCGCAATATATCTTCGGGTGGTACATGGAAATCCCTAACTTGGTTGGCTTCTACATCAGTTAATAAGAGTTATTTCCTATTGTAATATATGAGTACCTACACTTGTTATTATGGTGATTTGATGGTTGTTATGTCATGGTTAATAATATGGTTATATGTTAGTTATAAGCATGGATTTGTAATGTGCTCTAACTATGACTTGTTCATGATTTGATAAGTATTTGATGGTTAAGGAATGCATGGGCTAACAAGTTTTATTGTAGCTATTATGAGAGGGAATTAGACCTTCTTGGTGATCCTCATATAAGTTTCAGACTCCAATGATCATATATGAATTCATGACATATAGTTTACATGTTCACCATATGTTTGACGAAATGAATGTCATGGTTAGGCCTGGTTAGGTCAAGTTTTGCATGAATAACATTTTCATTAAGTCATTTATCATTCTGGAAAGTCTGAGGAAGTTATAGGTAGTGGTCTGGAGGCTAGATTGGAATTGTGGCTCAGATATCAGGACCACACCCTTTGAACTGAGGATTTTGAGCTATAACCGCACTCTTACAGGCTTGTGTGTGTGGTTGGAGGGTCATAACCACACCCTTGTTGGATTTCTCATGTAGTTGTGGGCCCAGGTCACTCAAAAAGAAATCCAACTCAGGGTTTCGTTACCTAGGGTGGTTCTTTGGCCCCTGAGTGTCTTGTAACCCCTGGAGGATGTCAGGTTGTGGTTAGAAAGTATCAGTTGTTAGCCCCACTTCCTTAATGTGATCTAGGAGTTAAGGTCATATCATAGTAGCACTTTGATTCACATTTACCTAGAGGGGTTTTAAAAGCGAGTAAATGTGGGGAGGGGGTCTTATAGGGGTTCCACACCATTCTGACAATTTTGAATTTTAGGCAAATTTTGAGGCCCTGATCAGGCATATGGTAGAAGGTCTCATGGTGGGAACAGGTTGGACAAGGATGAAATAATCAAAGATGCTAGGTTCTTGGATACACCTCATAAGAGAGGAAATGTTTATGGGTTCTATCTAGTTTTGATTCAAACAAGTATCATGGTCATCATCTCTATCATCCCTACAGAAGGAGTGAGAGGGGATACTTTCTAGATGAGTTCAAGAAAGCCAAGCCTCCTACATTTGATGGAGAGCTGAAGAAACCAGAAGATGTAGAGACATGGTTTCTTGGGATGAAGAAGTTCTTTTATTTGAATGATTATACAGAGAACATGAAATCTATGATAACTATTTTCAGCCTCAAAGGGAAAGTAAACATTTGGTGGGAAGATGTGAAGTATATCATAGGCATCAGGATAGAGGAGTTGAATTGGAATGAATTCAAGAGACTTTTCCGAAATAAATACTTGCCAGAAAGATACTATGATGATAAGGCTAAGGATTTCTACGAGTTGTTGAGGTATGTGCCTTACCTCAAGGATGAGAAGACAAAATTTCAAAGGTTCCTCAGTGGACTACCATTAGCATTCAAGAATCAGATTGAGTATGATGAGCCTTGGTCGCTGGAGGAATTCAATGGGAAGTTAAATCATTGTTATGATAAATCAAAGCATAATTCCAAGCCTAAGTGAGATTGGAAAGGGAATAACAAGACTAAAGAAAAGCGGCCACCGAAGTGACCAAGACCTCAGGATGCAAGTGAGAAGGAAAATGTTGCTCCTTGCAAGAAGCTTAATGCAACAGAGAAGGGACATGGACCCCATCCTGGAGAGCAGTAGAATAAAGGTAGTGGAAAAAAACCATTGCAATGTTGGATATATGGCAAAGATCATTGCAAGAAGGATTTTTCGTTGTATCAGAGTGGCATACCTCATATCTACAGTGCTCAAGAGGCGCAGATAGTTGGGGTTGTTGGATAGAGCATTCTTTGATTTTATGCAGCATTTGATAATAAGCAAGCAGATCACTATGCATCCATTATTGAGATGGAAGGTAATCTTTGTGATCAAGATTTTTCCATTTTGATTAACCCTACATCTAATTATATTTATGTTAATCCTGACTTGGTGGATAAGTGTGGTTTAAGAAACGAAGTGCATGCAAAGTCTTCGTTGGTGCAGTTGGCTATAGTTACTAAGAAAAGAGTTCATCACTGGGTAAGAGATTGTGCATTTGAGTTGAATGGTATGTCTACATCAATGCATATAAATGTGCTTCCATTAGGATCATATAGTATGGTTTTGTGTATGAATTGGTTGTACCTTCACATGACTAAAGCAAATTGTTATGAAAAGGTTATCAAGTGCTTGGATGATGATGGACAAAAGAGACTATTGCAGGGAAAGAAGAAGCCTACATCAGTAGGAATGGTTATAGCTATGCAAGAAAAGTGCAGTCGTAGGAAAGGGTGTGTATTGTTCGCAGTGCATGTTTCTAGTGAAAAAGGTAAGGATGTTAAGGATGAAAAAGTCTTGAAGAGGTGTCCGATTTTGCAGCAGTTTCAGGATGTACTTCTAGCAAAGGTTTTAGAGTTGCCTCCTCATATCAAAGTGGACTTTTCTATTGAGTTGGTACCGGGAGCAGCACCATCATGAAAGACACCTTATAGGATTAGCACTATATATTTAGTGGAATTGAAGTTGCAGTTGAAGGAAATGATTGAAAATGGATGCATTAGGCCAAGTGTATCTCCTTAAGGTGCACTAGTGTTTTTTGTGAATAAGAAGGATGGTACTCTCAGGTTGTGTATTGATTACAGGAAGTTAAACAAAGTGATGATCAAGAACAAGTACCCTTTGCCTTGGATTGATGACTTGTTTGATCATTTGTAGGGAGCGACAGTGTTCTAAAAGATTGATTTGAGATCAAGATATCATCATGTAGGCATCAAAGAAGATGATATTTACAAGACTGATTTCTGGACCAGGTATAGGCATTATGATTTTGTTTTGATTCCTTATGGTTCATCTAATGCTCCAAATACTTTCATGTGTTTGATGAATAGTTTTTTACGTCCTTATTTGGACAATTTTGTGATAGTGTTCACTGATGATATATTGATATATTCTAAGAATGAGGAAGAGCATGAAGAACACCTCGAAACAGTGTTGAGACTGTTGAGAGAGAATCGCTTGTATGCTAATATTAGTAAGTGTAGTTTCTTTTAGACATAAGTTCATTACTTGGGACATGTTGTTTCCAAGGAAGACATAGCAGTGGACTCGGAAAATATCAAAGCTATCATGGAATGGGCAGCTCCTAGAAATGTGGATGAGCTCATATCATTCATGGGGTTAGCATATTAATACAGACAGTTCATCAGGAACTTCTCATGGATTTCCTATCCTATTACATCCTTGCAAAGGAAAGGAAAGAAGTTTGAATGGATAGAGGAATGTGTAGCCAGTTTTGAGTAGTTGAAGTAGTTGATTACAAATGATCTAGTTATAAATATTGCATATACAGATAAAGAGTTCATGGTGTGTACAAATTCTTGCAAGAGAGGACTTGGTGGAGTCTCGATGAAAGAGGGACATGTGGTATGCTACGAGTCAAGGAAATAGAATGAACATGAGCAGAATTATGTGACTCGTGCTTAAGTTCGAAGCGATCATTCGTGCATTAAAGATGTGGAGGAACTATCTTCTTGGCAGGAGGTTTGTTTTAATGAGTGATCACATTGGGATGAGATACTTGTTTGAATAACCTAATCTAAATGTGAGACAAGCTAGATGGTTGGCCATGCTAAGTGAGTTTGACTTTGAGATCAGGGACATTAAGGGTAAATAGAACATGGTTGAAGATGCTCTTAGCAGAAGAGTGCAAGTAAATCATAGTGCATCTATGAGTTCATATGGGACATATTTGCAAGAGGGGAACTTACAGGCAGGGCAACAAGGTGACATGTACCAACAACGTAAGCATAGGTTACAACAGTATAGTGAATGCAATCAAGATATGGAATATCATGTCACGACATATGGTTTGGTGAGATTTAGGGACATGATCTATGTGTCATAAAACAATGAGCTCAAGAAGACTTTATCTTGAGGGAATTTCATGTTAAGTCATATTCAGGTCACCAAGATACCATAAGACTTTAATAGTTGTGAAGAAGTTTTACTACTGGCTAAATCTGAAGAAAGAGGTAGCTAAGTTCTTTGCAAGGTGTTTGGATTGTCAATAGGTAAAAGCAAAGTGCAAGCATCCAGGTGGTTTATTGCAGCTGATTCCTATCCATAATGGAAATGGGAGTTCATTTCCATGGATTTCATCATAGGTTTACCGAGGACATCTGGATAACATGATTCCATCATGGTTATGGTTGATAGGTTGACCAAGGTAGCTCACTTCATTCCAGTAAAGTTTACTAATTCAGCTAGTGAGGTAGCTCAGGTCTTCATCAAGGAAATAGTGAGATTACATGGTATTCCCAATAAGATTGCATCCGACAGAGATGCCAAATTCACTTCCAGGTTTTGGAAGGAGTTGTTTGCAATATTAGGGACAGAGTTGGATTTTAGTACATCCTATCATTCATAGACAGATGGATAGATAGAGAGGGTTAACACGATTCTTTAGGACACGTTGAGGATGTACATTATGCACTAGCAGAGGAAGTGGGAAGAGTATCTTCCACTCGTTGAGTTTGTGTATAATAATGGGTATCGGGAATCTTTGAGGATGAGTCCATTTGAGGCACTTTATGGGTGGAATTGTAATACTCCTATCAATTGGAGTGACCCATTGAACAAGGTATTGATTGGACATGATATGTTGGTTGAGATGGAATAGGAAATGTAGGTTATCAAGAAGAATCTAAAGGCACCACACGACAAGCAAAAGAGTTATGTAGATCAGCATAGGTCATTTAAGGAGTTTCAGGTGGGGGAGCATGTGTACTTGTGCATCAAGCCCAAGAATATCTCCTTGAGGATTGGATCATGTGCCAAGTTGGAACCTCGGTATTGCAGGCCTTTTGAGATACTTGAGAGGATTGGACCAATGGCCTATCAACTTGCACTATCGCCGACAGTGAAATTCCATGATGTTTTCCATGTTTCATTACTTAAGAGATATGTGAAGTATGTTGATCATTTGATTGACTGGTTTGTATTGCAAGTGGAGCTAGAAGGAGAATTCCAATCGAAACCTTAAAGCATATTGCAGCGGAAACAAATCATACTTCAAAACAGAGAAATCAAGCAAGTTAAAGTGTAGTGGAAGCACTTTGGGCCCGATGAAGCTACATGGGAGATGACTCATCAAATGTGGGATTTGTACCCTTAATTATTTTCTGATTTAGGAAAAGGAGTTTTGGTATATGTACATATTTATGTATGGTTGTTATTGTAAATATCACAATGAGTTGTGTTATAAAGCTCCAATAAGCAGTCTGATTGTCATGTTGTCATGTTTGTCATGTTGGTTTTTCTTTTCAGCAGGTTGTTCATTATAAATAATGCATCAAGATAAGCCATAAATGGGCAGTATGTTTTGGTTTTTAGTAGTCTTGTTGGTCATCAATGTCATAGAACACTGAGGATGGTGTTCCCTTAAGGGGGAGGGGTTTGTAACAACCCTGGGTTAAAAGTTCATGTAATAAAAGTTAATAAAGGAAAAAAAAGACCAAGGTCGTGGGATACATATTCCAAGTTGAATGTTGGCAAAAACATCGATCCTAGTGGGTGTCACTTTTAGTTTATTTATGGCTTAGGAAATTGGCAAAGGAAAAGAGACATTAATTGGCATTTATTTATGAAAATAAAGGAAAATATGAGAAAATGGAGATGAAAGGTCACAAATTTTCATGAGAGGCAAAATTGAAGGAAAATGAAGAAAATAGAGACCTCAATGATAAAAAATCTTCTAAGGATCAGTTCACAACTTTTGGTTGGTTTAGTTTTTTGTTAGTTTTGGATTTGGAATTAGTTTCAAAGAGAGAAGAGCACCAAGAGGATAAAGCAAGAAAGCAATGAAAGGAAGGAAAAGGAAGGACAAGGAAAGCAAAGGACAAGCAAGGAACGTTTGATCAAGCAGCTTTAGTAGGAGAGTTTTGTAGGTAACAGGTTGCATGTGTGATTTCCTAGTTGAGGTGTGAATGCATGGTACATGCATTTGTTTATTTGGTTCATTTTTTTTTCATTGGCATGGGTTTTTCCTAGTTTAACAATGTTTTCAGCCTTGCCTTTCCATTTCCAGGATAGCCATGGTGTGATGGGATTATTTTCTAGTTGAGCTTTGGATTGTAGGAAGGTTTTGGAACCAAGTGAGGTGGTCTCAGGAAAATTCCCAAAGGTTGGGGGTAAAGGTGGTTTAATCTCTGGGAAGTCCTTGATAGGTGGGTGTAGACAATAAAATTCCTCAAGGTATTGGGGAAGAAACTATGAGGCATCCAAGCTTATTTTTGGCTTTGCGATCTTTTGACTGGTTTTGGTGAGATCGCAGTAGCCTGCGGGTGGAGGTGTTTTAATCTCTGGGATTCCCTCGACAGGCGGGTGGAGATAGGAAAATTCCTCAAGGTATTAGTGAAGAAACTCTAGGCATCCAAGCTTGTTTTGGGCTATGTGATCTCTTGACGAGTTTTTGCGATATCGTGGTAGCCTGAGGGTGGAGGTGGCTTAATCTCTAGGAAGCCCTAGTTGGCTATGTCTTGAGATCCCACATTCATGTTTTGAATATGGCACGGGGGTGATTGGATGAAAGAAATATTTGGTTTAGCCAAATTTATGGTTGTGGTACGTGGAATTCCGTGACTTAGTTTCCTTTTGCATCAGTTAATAAGAGTTATTTCCTATTTTAATCTATGAGAAATTGTATTTTTTATTATGGTGATTTGATTTTTGTTATGTCATGGTTAATAATCTAGTTATATGTTGCTTATAAACATGGATTTTTAATGTTCTCTACCTATGACTTGTTCAGGATTTGATAAGTGTTTGATGTTTAATGAATGCATGGGCTAACAAGTGTTATTGCAGCTATTATGAGAGGGAATTAAACCTTCTTGGTGATTCTCATATAAGTTTCAAAATCCTATGATCAGATATGAATTCATGAACTGTAGTTTACATTTTCACCATATGTTTGACGAAATGGTTGTCATGGTTAGGCCTGGTTAGGCCAAGTTCTTGGTCAAGTTTTGTATGAATAGTGGTATGGAGGTTGGCCTAGAATTGTGGCTCAGATCTCGAGACCGCACTCTCTAAACTAAGAATTTTGGGCTATAACTGCACTCTCACAAACTTGTGTGTGCATTTCGAGGGTCATAATCACACCCTTACATGCTTGTGCATGTGTTTGTGGTTCCAGGTCACTGAAAAAACAATCCAGCTTAGGGTTTGGTCACCTGGGGTGGTTCTTTGGCCACATAGTGTTCAAAAGCCTTGTAGGATGTTAGGTTGTGGTCAGAAAGACTTAGTTGTCAACCCCGCTTCCTTAACTTGAGCTAGGAGGTCAGGTCATGTCATAGTGGCACTTCACTTCACATTTATCCAGAGAGCTTATAAAAGAGGGTAAGTGTGTGGAGGGGGTGTTACATCGCGTTGAGCTATGGACTCAAAGGGAGCATATTTGATCTATGTCGAAAATAATTCAGTTGTGACTTCCAAAAGGAACATGGCTAGAAGTACCAAGCAAAGGATTACCTCAGTAAGAGGGAGAAGAATATGAAGGTAGGCACCCTATGTATGGTACTCTCAAATAATGGTCGTTTAGAATGATGCTAATCTTTTGTTTAAGATGAGCCCGTGATTTTGATGATCTATTTCTGACAGGGGCTGAGGACCTCTTAGTCCAGTGTAAGAGGGATTTGATTGAAGTATATTGGTCTAATGCATTACTACCTATGGTTGAAAGTGTAGCATAAGCCTATTGAAATATTTGTTGAGATCCTTTAGAAATTTGGCATGATGGATTGTGAGTCCATGGACCCCTCCATGATGACAATTTTGAAGAAGATGTGAGACTATGTTGTTGACCTGTTTGATCTTACCAATTGGCTCATTGAACTATCTGCTACATGGATTTCCAAATTTTGATTGGGTTGGATGTTCTGAAGATAGGAAGGGCACATTTGGATGTTGTTTTAGCGTGTATATCATGGATGAAACTTTTTTGCACTTACCACGACCTAAGATGAGTATATAGTTGATTGTTTAGTCTGTTATGAAGCGGTTTTCCTTCGAAATTTGTTTGTTGGTTTGTTTGATCAAGTGCTAGAATCAACCGTGATATATCCAAAGATGTGTGAATCTTTCTAATAATTTGATTTTTCATGACAGGTCTAAACACATTGAGATCAAGTGTCACTATATTCAAGATGTTGTATAAAGAAGAGTTGTTAGGCTCGAATACATTTCTATTGATAAGAAAGTTGTAGATGTTTTGACAAATACACTATCTCAGATGAAGTTTGTTTCCTTATGAGAGAAGCTTGGTATGATTGAGAATCCCTCTCTTAGAGAGAGGAAGCATTGATTGTATAACATCATGAATCTTCCTCACGCTTGGCTGAGAAACCATGGTTTATGGTTAGGAAGATTGTTTTCGATTACTCCCTTGGGTCAATGAGTTTGACCGAGAAACCTTATCATTGGGGATGTTGGTTCTGAGGCTTGTAGTGATCCCTTAGGTCATTATGTTTTACTAAACGACCAATAGACTTAGTCGGGGACATTTATTTTGAGTACTCTCCCTTGGGTCATTGCATTTGAATGAGAGTCCATATAGTTAGGGAGATTGACCCTTTTGACATTGAGATCAAGATTCCTTCCTTGGGTCATGGACCGAGATACTATATAGTCAAGGAGTTTGATATTGAGATAGGGATTTCTCCCTTGGTCATTGATCTAGATTGAGAAACCATTGTTTATGGTAGGGGAGATTGACATTGTGTACTCTCTCAGGTGATTGGGTTTGACCGAGAGACCAATGGCATGGTCATAGAATTTGATCTTGATTACTCCCTTGATTTAGTATGTTTGACTGAGAGACCAGTAGGTTGGTCAAGAATATTGATGTTGAGTTCTCTCTCTTGGGTCACTAGTTTTTACCAAGAGAATAGTGGGATGGTTGAAGAGATTGACTTTGATTACTCTCTTGGGTCATTATGATTCATTGACAAACCATTGCATATGGTTAAAGGGTTTTGCCTCATGAACTTGATGTTATGAACCTTTCCTTATGATGAGACTTATACATCTTATTTTGTGATATCTCCCTTAGGTCATTACTGAGAGACCAATGGGTTGGTTGGGGAGATTGATCTTGAGAGAGAATGAAAAGTACCTCCCTAGCTAAGAGGGAGTGTCGAAAATTGGTAGCTTCAATCAATATTTTCATCAATAAGATAAAAAGAGAAAATTTGAATTTATATTTAGCCCAAAAGTGTTCAATTCAGCCCCTCCAAGATCAAGTTAGCCTGCCAAAGAGACACACCCCTTCGCATGGATGAATCACTATAAATAGACCCTATTCACTCTCCTCCAAGAGACTTTGGATCTGAGGCATATATCTTTTTTGGTTCAATGTGGATATGAGTCATATATCTTTTGTGGTTCATTGCATATCTTAGCCATATATCTTATGTGGTTCAGTGCAGATATGAGGCATATATCTTTTGTGGTTCATTACGAATCTGAGTCACTATAGCTTTGTGGAACAATGCATATCTGAGGCACATTAGCCCTGTGGAACAATGTCGGTCTGAGGCATTATATCTCTATAAAACCTTGTGGATATGTGGCTTATATCCCTATGGATATGAGAAGGTAAATGGCACTATATTTTGTGGCTTAAGCGAAGAAGACATCTTTGTATTGGATATTGGAGGGTTGCTTGACAATTGTGGGAGGTCATCTTGCTGGTCATTATTTTTCTATATAATCTTGTCAAAGTTATGTTATTTTGATGTACAAATTGGATTGAATTGGACATTCTCTCATAATGAAAGGTTGTTGGGTTTTTCCCCTTGGAGAGGGGTTTTTCCAAGGTAATTTTTGGTGTCTCTTGTTCATTGTCTTATTGTGATCTTTACTGCTCATGGATCTTAATGTTAGTGGTTGAAATTTTCAACTATAGTTGCTTAATGATTGGAATGTTATAAAGGAGTCAAATTGCATCGTTAGAAGTAGTTATAAGTTTGAAAGTTGTTCTAGTATTGTATACTACTAGAAAATCAACAAAAAGTTGTGGTTTAATTGAGATAAGTTTAGGGGAAAAAATCAAATAAACCTTATTTAGTATGTTTTTTTGAATTGATGATATTGTTTTTATAATAAAGAGTTTTTGGGATCTTGATAAATAATTAAATTGTTTTTATATATATACATACATATATTAATATATATATATATATATTATATTATATATATATATATATATTATATATATATATATATAATATATATTTGGTATGATTATATTAATATAAAAAATAAAGGTTATGATAATTAAATTATTTTATTAATTTCGTGTATGGCAATAACAATTTGGAAGAAATAACTTCAAACAAATATATGGTGATTCATTTTCATATAGGTTTAATTAGAACGATAGTATTAAGAAAAGTTTATTATGGACTTGAAAAGTATTATAAATTAGTAGAACTTTGGCTATTGAATAAGAAAAAAACCTCCTCTTTGAGACTTTCGGGGCGCGTGACTCTCGTTATCTTATATGGTTGTGAAGTTTGGGGTTGCAACATCTCTAGATAGTTGTGGAGAAAGATAGGCAAAACCAAAAGTTTTTTATAACTTATAATCTAAAAATTAAAAGCAATATAATGTATCATAACCTCCTCATAAAAGTTGTGCTTCCCCCATTGAGAGGAGAGCTAAGAATGGGTACCTAATGTACAAGAACAAGATAAACAACATGGAAGAGAAGAAGCTTGCTAAGATTACTTCAAACTCCAATCAAAATCATAAGTGGCCTAAATAAGGTTGTCATAAAAGATGTCAAGTCTTGTCTAAATCATCAAGGAATAAAAGAAGATCAAAAGTTTCCATGTATTTTGACTAGCATAAAGAAGAAAATCAACATTACTAAAATAAGAACAAACTATCAAATAGTGAAATAGGGCATTGAATGATTCCTAAAACGTTGTTAGTCAAGAGAATTTATTATCTTTGTGACACTAAAAAGGTTAAAAAAGAAAATCACTTTATCATAAAATGTCTCATTTATACCCATATCAAATTAGAATTTTAAAATATTTTAGTATTACAATACTAATTTTCCTAATATTTTAACTCATCAAAACTATGATAGGGTAGAAACACCACTTTTAAAACTTTTGGAACAAATAAATAAAATTTTCAAGCAAACCAAATAATACTTCCTTTTCTAAATTCAATAAACCAAATTTAATTTTAGTAAAACTTGTCTATCATCACCATCATCATTATAAACCATATTTACCTTCTTCAAATATATATATATATATATATATATATATATATATATATATATATTTTAAACATTTCAACCAATTTTAACTTGGGGATAGAGAAATAATTGTGATTCTCCTAACCGAAGTGATACCTTGTATCCTTAAAAAGATTTAAGATTTACTATACCATACTTAAATGAAGAAAAAACACTCCATCAACATAATAATAATAACAAAAAATTTCTTAAAGGAAAAAATTTAACCCTTAGATTATTGAAACAAATTACTAATAATATTTTTTTTAATTCTTCACAAGGCTCTTGCTTTTTGACAAGTGGGGTATTTTTTATTGTCTTCCTCAAAGAAGCAGCATCAATAAAGCATTGGGTGGTGATCCATATTGGAAGTTGAAAAAGTCTATGTGAAGATTTATCTCCAGACAATTCTTCCACCCATGGGGTGATCCATATTGGAAGTTGAAAAAGTTTTTGTGAAGACTTCTCTCCCATTGGTTTGTCAACCTTACTTTAATCAATTCATCCCTGGAATGTTTTCGAATATGTCCATATGATCATAGTGGTGTCAAAGTGAAGGAAGCATATTACTTTTATAATAATGTGTTTTGCAAACCTGACAACTACTTTTGACAAATTATTGATGGAGGGATTTTTAATTTGTTTTCTAATAAAAGCTGGTAAACCCATAAAAGGATAAAGCACTTGGTGAGCCCATCTTTGAGGTTGGAAATCTTTGACCAACAACAAAGGTCTTTTTTGTGGAGTATGTTTAAATATTTCTTTAAACAAAATTCTTCCACGAGGACATACCTTTCCATGGTTTCTGATTTATGGGTTTTGTCTAAGGCGTTCTTTGAGGGGATGTTCCTCTGCCGAGTTTGGCTTTATCGGAGCTGCCACGTGTAAAATTTAAATCTAGGAATTTTTATTTTATTTTATTTTTCTAAAAATTTTACTACGATGGTATTAGAATTGTTTTGATAAACAATGGAAATGAATTCAGCGTCATCAAAAATTAAAAACTCTAATACACTCAAAATTTTAAAACTTGACAATTGTAATTAAGATTTCCAAAAAAAATTACTAAATTTTATTAAAATCATAATAAAATTTTCAGTATTTCCCAAGCAAAAACATGACCTCAATAAACTACTCAAATAACAATATCCTTATCTCGAAAATTTCAAATATTCAATAAACCAACCTTTTTAGTAAATCAATTGATAGTTTTTTTCCTTCTTAGTAAATCAATTGATACTATTTTTTCCCCTAAAATTTAGGTGTATAAGTGGAGATTAAATTTTTCATTGTTTTCAAAGTTCTTCAAAACCATGAAATGGTATTTAATTGTATATTGAATTTAATTTAATTTAAATAAAAATTAATTATTAGAGTTGTATTTATGTTCTTGACTAAAAATTTATTAGAAAACAAGTTACTTTACTAAATATATATGGAGTTGTCTAAACACGTTATATTTTGGAATTAGAGAACAAGTTACTTTACTAAATATATATGGAGTTATCTAAACACGTTATATTTTGGAATTTTGGTTAGTTAATTTTTTTTGGGCCAAATATTATTTTTTGTTGTTTAAAATAGGTTATTGATAGTATATATGGATTTAGCACTCTAAAAAATCTATAGTACACTAGGATTGTGGAGAGTGTAGAATTCAAATTTGTGATTCCAACACTAGAATTGTGGAGAGTGTAAAATTCAAATTTGTGATTCCAATAAATCTTCATTCAATTCTAGACAATTTAAACTCAAAAAACTCTCCAAAACATTATTTGCATTTTCTACATAAAATAAATACAAAAAATGGAAAATAGCGCATCTTCAATGTACTTTTCTTAAATTCCATAATGATAAATGAATATATAGTTTAAAGAACATTTCATCATTATCCATTTTAACTATGTAAAAATGTGAAAATGATATTGAATAAAAACTTTTTCATTTTAGGCTTTAATTTGAGAAATGGTAATATTTTTATCAAATAGTGAGATGAAATAATTATAATAAGATTAATGGTCAAATAAATTAGTTAAAAAAATAAATGAAGATATATTTGATTTTGTAACCAGAAAATTAAAAATAATAATACAAATTTTAATGAATAGTTTTAAAATTACATAATAATGAAAAATTAGTTAATATAAAAAGATTCAAAATATTATATTTAAATATAGATTTGTGTAAAGATTTGTTAAATTAATCTAAAATAAAGATTATTTTTTTTTATAAAATATTAACTTAAAAGTTAAAAATTAAATCAATTTTTCAAATAAAAATAAATAAAATTGATTATATGATACAGAATATTTTTATAAAATTACAATTAATAACTTAAAAATGATTTTTTAAGATGTGAAATATATATTATTTATAAATAATCATATTTTTAGTGAAGTAAGAAAATCATTTTACAAGTAAATTCTATCCAAAATGATATTATTTTTTAATTATCATTATAATCAAAAGAATTACATGGTTATTTAATGTATAATGGTTTAGAGAATAAGTTTATTACATCATTCTTAATTATTATTGTCATTATTGTGAATATCAAATCTATTTTCGCTCTTAAAAAACTTTTATTTCTATAGGGTATATTCAAAGTTAAAATAGATCTAGGTTCGTTTACTTTCCCTCTTAAAATAGGCTATATTCCACATGAATACTATGGGTCATTTTTATTTCTACTATTATTTATTTTTACTTTTATTTTTTATTTTTTTATTTTATTTTGACCAATTTAAAATGTTTTATCTACATTACATTAATCTTTTAATTTAACTTAATTTTTATTTTTATTTTTATTTACAAGACATTACATGACATGACATTATGTTACAACATCTTTACTATACTGGGTTGGAGAGCATTTCTCAGGGCAACAAAGAACTTGGAAAATTGTAAACATTATCGTGGATTTTAAAAAGGTGTTGTCTAACTCTTTTACTTTTTGGTGTTTTTGGTAGGAATCTAGCTATACAATTTTAGATGAGATTGTGATTTTTCATTATTTAAAAATGTGTTTTTGGATGTACAAATAGGTTCTAACAGTCTCAAAAACTTGTGGGACATTGGGATTGTGCAAACTACATAGCTTAAACTTGTGATTTTAACAAATCTTTGCCAGATTTTGGGTAAAATTGATAGGAATGTGCCCAAAAAGAAAGCCAAAATGTAAAACAGTTAATCTATGATTTTTAAAAACCTAATTTACTAAACTATATTTATTTATTTACAAGATAATTACTATAGATTATATATATGTATGTATGTATGTATGTATGTATGTATATGATAAATCTTTCGGTAAAAATCATATCAGAAAATTATGTCGGAGAGAGTTTCGAATCATCTACTATGGTTAAGACATCATCCTCAAGACACTAGAAATGCGTGGATATAATTTTTCTAATGTGATTTTTACCAAAAGATTTCTCATATCCAAGATATGGATCACAAAAGTATGAATCCAAAAAAATATAATTTCAAAACTTTATTAAAAATATAAAAATCCTAAAAGACAATGAAAAATTGATGATAATGGTGATGGTGATGGTGATGATGATGATGAACAACATCCACTAAGACCAATAGGATCTATCATACCTTAAAAAAAAAATTAATTGAAACTCTTTAAATTTTTATTTCATTGATCAAAAAGAAGGGAAAGAAACATGACAAATCACTATAGTTTTGTTGGCTTAATAAGTCAAGAAGGTTGGTAGTGTGACAAAGGTTGTCAAAATGACAAAGGATGTGAGTAAGAGTTAGGCATTCCAAGAGAAATTTGTTTTCACCTTCAACCCTCTTAGTGTCGCAAAGGTGATACACTCTTTCGTCCCAAGGTGTTTTGGGAATAGACCAACACTGTGTTTCGCTTCGAAGCTCATGATAATTAGTTCTTATCTTCGCAATGTTCATTTTATTATTAGCATTGGTCAATACATAAAGATAATTATGGTTCACAAGATTGGGGTTGATCACCTCCTTATAATACCTTAGCTTCATTTTTCCTTCTAACTTTGTATCATACCACAACTTATCGTTAAGTTTGGAAGTAATAGTATTTTTAATATTATCCTTAGTCTCCAAGATGATCACCTCCTTTATCCCCCAATGGTTAGGCCAAGACTGGGCATCCTTATGCCACCCTTACTTGAGTCAAAGATGGGGGTTTTGGCTGCAGTTAGAAGCAAATTCAGAGAACCTCTTGGCTTCCATTTTGTAAAGCTGCTTTCTATACATCAAATACTTAAACATAGTCATGCTTTAATGGGGGGAAGGTTAGCTTTGATCAAGAGGATAGGGTAGGGATTATTTCCTTTAATCTTGGGGTTGTAGATTATAAATTGCTTTTGGATCACCCTTACTTAAGTCGAAGAAGGGGGTTTTGGCTACAGTTAGAAGAAATTTCAGGGAACCTCTTGGCTTCCATTTTGTAAAGCTTCTTCCTATACATCAAATACCTAAACATAGTCATGCTTTCAAATGGGGGAAAGGCTAGCTTCGAACAAGAGGTTAGGGTAGGGAGTATTTCCTTTAATATTGAGGTTGTAGGTTATAAATTGCTTTTGGATCAACTCAATTGTCCTCCATGATTCTCTATATATATTGTATCCTCAAATCTCACACCCATATTATATTATAGGGGTGACGAGAATCTCAAAAAGGAAAATTATTTTAACTCCATGCTGAAAGATCAGTAGACTTACAATTATTTTCAAGCTCATATTAAGCTTTCCAACCTCCTATTATCTTTTTCTCCATACTATTACAAAATCAACATATCCATATAAAATAAAACAAAAATAGAAAATAGATATTCCATATTACTTTATGGATTATAATAATATTTTCAATATAATATATTACATAAATTTTAACTTTACAAATTGTATGTATATTATACTATTTATAAACATAAAAAATATAATATATACCAATAAATAATATTAAAAATTAATTGGATAGTTTGTATATTAAAGCATAAATTAAACTTTATTTTATATATTATTATAAAAACAAAATTTAGAAAAAATAAACAATTAAAAATAACACATTAATAAGAATCTTCAAAACTTTTTAATATATGAGTTGTCTTCAGTGATTTTTGGAAGTTTTTTTGGTGGGTTTTTCGGTCTAATTTCTCTATAATCCAGTAGGAATTTATTGAAATCACAAGCTTGATGGGTAACCCCTGACAATCAAAGTGCCCTAGGGTTTTTCAAGGTGATAAATCTATATATACAGTCAAAAAACTAGTTTAAATAACACAAATCAAGATTTCACATCAAATTTTTCCGTCAGATTCCGACATCGAAAAGTCCAAAAAGTCGCACTAAAAACAATTCCTTTAATATATTGTATTATAATAAATAAATTTAGAATTATTTACATGTTTCCATTAACCAGAACAAATTTCATAGAGTATAGATGTGTCTTCCTTGTTGGTTAATCATAATGTTTAGCATGGTTGTCAATTTGGTATGGTTGAGGTTTGAAGACCTCTTAGTTTGTTAGATTTGGTTGATTCTCATTAAGAAAAGTATTGGTGTGAAGTGGAGGGGTACATGTTGTTGGTTTGAATGTCACTTGTGATTCCTTTATGGATACAATTATAATTTGATAAGTTTTTGTTAAGTTAATAAATGTAAAAGTTATTAAATTAAAATTTAAAGTAATAATATGAGAATTTAAAAAAATAAAATAAAATAGTATTATTATATGAATTTAAAGTTATTATTATGATGTTATTTTTTTTTTTTTGTTTTTTTTAAATGTAAATCTTAGTCATATCATTAATTTGTAATACTATTTTGATAAAATTGACATGATTTTAAGGTGTAGATTTCATGTATTTTCAGTTTATTTTATCATGGATTTATTAAAAATATGCATTGTGTGTATTCATTGAATCTAGGATTTAATGTAGCAATCAATGACTACTAACACTAGGTACATTTAATAATAATAAAATATGATAAAAATAATCATTTATTTTTTTCACTCCAAAATTATTTACTCTCATTTTATTATTTTAACTTTTTTTTCTTACAACACCCACTTTAGATCTTAAACTTATCCTCATATATTGAAGCTATAAGCAGAGTTGAGCTTCATTAGTGGTCCGAGAAGAGTAGATGTCAAAGCCTAAGGCAAGAACTCACTGAAGAAAATGGAAAAAAAAAGGATAAATAAGAAAAATAATAAGTAGTCACTAGCCACACATTTTCTGAGCTTGCTAGCACCAAAAAAAGAATCAGTTATCAAAAAGAAACCATCGAATTCTTTTGTATTGAACCAAGTTTGGAAAATTTTGATGGAAAATCCCTTTAATAGGCTAATGAATATATACATATGTCCAACAATGACAAAAACAAATGCAATAACTAAGTGGTGGTGATCGGTATCAATGAAGAACACAAAAACTTTGTGCATGGATGAGAAGAGTGAGAATAGTAGCTCATGTCTTATACCCAACCCAAAGTGCGTCTTATGGTTCCTTCTTTCACACATTCAATTATGCAATTGCTTCTTTTTAATATCGTCGGCTTCAGAAAACCAACCCAATATCATTGTGAATGATGTAAAGTTTACATCATCCATATTTTCTATTTTTAAAATGTAAAACATGATATACTGTTTTCTTTCATGTGACTTTCCTCAAATGGTTGTCACTCTCTTTTAGACATGTATTTTTATTAATGTTGAAATATTATATTTTGTCAATTTATCAATTTAGGCTTTTCATTGTGATTTACTACAACAAGAAGAGTTTGAATTTATTGGCATTGAGCTTCAAGACATTTGAAACAGTTTTAGAGTAATTCAACATCTGAGCACCAGTTCCAAGGAATCTTATAATCTGTATATTCTGAAGAAAATTTAACTATTTTGTAGAGTTATTGCCTCTTAATTTTGATAGTTGTGAAGACACTAGGTGTAGCATGTGAATTCAATGATAAAGGTTGCCCAAGTTTTCATTTTCCTCCAACTAATGCACTGATCTATGTTTGGTTAAAATAATAGCGATGAATTGTTTAGTTCCCCTTTCAATGAAATTGAGTCTTATCCATAGTCACTCTTAAAAACAATATTCAAATGCTTGATATTGGTGATAGTACCCCTGGATTCGGGTGATTGCAAGGCCACTGACATGATTCCTCAGGCTTACCATCAGTGACCACCACCTGGCATGTATCCATCACCAAGTGGCAATCATGGCCTTTAATCCTCCTCACTGGCACCTGTTGTCCCCATACCAAGCTCCCCTACTCCTACGCTCCTGCAATAAATCAAAAAAACTCATGGACATTCTCTTTTCCATGAATCATTCTCCCTTAGTCATTCCCTCCAGCGTTCCTTTAATCCCCTTCAGCTCTGACTCGGAGACGCTGCTCTGCTGCCATCCAATGATGAATCATAACAGGGGAAGAGGTTGACACCCTGGCAGAGGAAGAGGTCGTGGGCGTCTCCCCACCACCTTTGACAAATCCACCATTGTTGTGATGTTTGATTATGGCATCCCAAAGTTAATCAGAAGAGAGGTTCTTTCCATGGAGGAGGCAGAGACTCACTGAGGTCGTTTGATGCTTTAGGCTTTCTAAAACCTCCTCGCCCACCAGCTCAAAGAGAGAACCCAAGAGAGGGTGAAATACTTTAGCTAGATAGTTGAGCTTTAAGCCCACCAGAGCCATTATTTCTCCTCACTTATACACATGGCCAAAGACCTTCGTATCGAATTTATGTTGAACCTCCCTTCCTCTCCTTCACCTACTCCTTATCCCTCGTACTCCCCTCTTGTCAACTCCTCATCTCCACTTGTCACATGCGCACCCATGGACCATCCCCATCCCTCCCATGCTCTCATCCCTTCGATAGCTGACACCCTTCCCTCCTCCCCTTCTCGCTCCACTCCCTTCGGTTGTTACATCCTTGATGAGCTTCCAAAGGATTCTGACAACGTGCAAGCTCAAGGTAGTGCCTAGGTTCATTGTGGCTCCAACGTGGTGACCATGCAATTCCAATGCGGCAAAATATAGCACTCTGACCTCAAGGTGATTCTCAGGTTGGTTCTCTTAGTTTGGTCTGGCACAATGGAAATCTCCCAATTATGTTCATTTTGGTTTGGTTGGCGAATACGTGGCGTAGAGTCTCGAGACTCACTGATGGTTTTGACACCTCATCGGTTTTGATTTATAATGCAAATTGATGTAATGCTAGATCTTAGGCTCATGTATTTTGAATACTATTAGTTTGAATGTAAGACCTCCAAGCTTTGGTTTCTCCTTCTTGGGGCAGAGCCTTTCAATTCTCATCTTTGGTTTCTGTTTGGTCAATTTATTGTGATCTAAATTGCTATTTATATTTCAACCCGAGGTTCGTAAACTAACGAAGTGAGGTGTACTATATGTACTTAGATAACCATTTTCTTAAGTTTTTGTCGTTTTAAGCTTTTTAGTTTGTTTTTGGATTTTATTCTTTTCTTAATGTGTGGTGATGAAAGTGAAGTGTGAAGTGTGTGGAGTGTAAATGGTGATGATTTCTATACTTGAAAAATGCTCAAACGAAAGCTTTACAGTAATTGAAATGAAACCAATTCTTAAGCGAAAACAAAATGCATTAAAAAGCGAACTAATGGCAATGGCCCAGTATCCTTGCTTCTGAAAATGAAAAGAAAGCAAAAACTTGGAAAACAACTCAAACTTAAAGTAAAGCAGCTAACTCACACTACTTGAGCTTTTTAGATCCTTTGCCCCTTGGCTCAATCTACCTTAGGGAAGTAAACATGAGCATAACAAGCAATATGATATTTAACTGTTCAAAAAAAGTAAATTACATAAGGAAACTAATCACACCACTTGAATTCTTCAAATCCTTTACCCCTCAGCTCAATCTACCTTGGGGAAGTAATCATGAACATAACAAGCAATATGATAACTAAATGTAAAAAGAAATTAATCACACTACTTAGACTCTTTTAGTTCTTTACCATTCAGTTCAATCTACTTTATGGAAAACAACTATGAGTAAGTAATATGACACTTAAATCACACTACAGTTAGTGATCTTCTGATCTCCTGCTAATATAGTCATTTGACCACATAAAGAAATCATAAAATTATTAAGCAGTATGACATCTAATTTAGCAGAAAAAGAAATAAACAAATAATAATTTGAAAAGGACAATGTTGAATGTAAATTGCAGAAAATAAAGGTTAGCAGGAAGGACAAGATGATCACATATGCCAAAAGTTATTAAAGAAAATAAAAGATTGCCCGGGCTGCCTAAAAGAACCTGCAAAAAGCACTGATCAGTTTACAAAGACAAAGATATGAATAGCAAAAACATAAAGCAAAACATATTATGTACAAACTAATGACAAAACAAAATCATAATGAAACTAAACAAATACTTTACAGGGCTTCAGTATGCAGGGGCCCTCTGCCACTTCAGCCAATCAAATGATCACAAGGCTATCTTCAGAAAGGTCTACTCATGTATTCAAATCAGCAACATATAAAACAGTGGGGTGACAAAATAACCAGCAGCGTGCGGAAATTACATAACAGTTCAGAAATTCTATGCATTCAAAAGTCTCTTTACAGCGTTTGAAAACGCGTTATTTATAATGTAAAAGTCCTACAGTTAAATAATCAACTACTTAGGCTATTAACTGCGGGCCATAGACACGTAGATCTCATGAGCCGAGATCTAGTGTAACTGTCGTTATGCTTCTTAAATCCTGGAGTGGTTGGCTGTTAGATTTGTTGTTCAAGAACGATCCTCAGGTGCGCTGGAGCCTCCGTGAGCTGGGAACTAGGCCACGTATCATTCACGTGCCTTTAACAGTAACGTGCCACCGCTGGACTCTTTGGTTGGCCACGTCTTTGACTTTGGTTGACCGCGGCTTCAAAATGATGATTTGGCGGGTTCGAAGGGACACGATCCATGTACATGCCATCTGGAGCTTGCCCATATAGCTCGTTCCTTCAGAAGACACCTGGAGCACAGCCTTTAACAAAATGGCTGCGGAATCCTGTGCGGGCTGCGGAAATCTGTGCTGGCTGCGGAAATTGACAAGTTTCCGCAGCTACATGAACAAAAGACTAAACCAAACAACAGACATCAGTATAGTTAGAAAACCATATAAACAGTCCTTTTTAAACTATAATGCAATGATTCAACCACTGGATGAGTGAAGTGAGTGGAGTATGAGGGTTAAGAGGGTGTGTAGGAAGGTGCA
>APFE030918446.1:0-43392 GCA_000404065.3 Pinus taeda
ATTCTGGGACAATGCTAAATCTTCAGTAGGTGTCCGGATACAATGCATACTTCCTCCTCCTCCATCTATAAATGACTGTCACCCTGCATTAAACCAACTAGTTTTGCTAGAGTTAGTGTGAGTGCCAAGTTTATGCTGGATTGATAGTGATAATTGAGAGTTATAGAGGGGTTATGCTGCCAAAATATTGAGAGAGAAGAGGTCACTTTGCAAGGTGTATTTAGCTGCTTGCCCAGTTAGAGGAGGTTCAACGTCAGAACCCTTTGGTTGTAATCTTTCTCTGTTTTTACTGATTAATGAACGACTATCATTATGGTTCCACTCATGTGTCTTCTAATGGTATTTGAGTTATATCTTGTCTGACGATATATAATTGCATATACTGGATTTTACGCTTGTGTTTGTATCGTTCTTTGCTTGTGCAGGTGTCCGTTTACGTGGAGCGTAAGGATTGTGACCAACCAAAGCTAAAGGATGGGAGTGGCGTTTCTTCTACAAAATATAGCGTCGGATTCCAGGTAGATCATTCTGATTGATCTTTGATTTATGCAATTAGGAACCTGCGTGTAGCGTGTGTGATTGTTGCTAGACCCGTGTTCGGCTAGTGGGATTGCCTCTGTCCACAGAGGGGATTTACCAGTTCAACACCTCTGTCTAACTCATCCTGTAACATAACTTAGTCCTGAGCAAGGCCAAAATGATGATATACATCTGCATGTTATCTGCTCTGACTTGAAAATATGCGCTGGTGGCCATGAGCATCAACTGATCAAAGTATGCGTCAGGCTCTAGTAGAACTTGGTTCTTTTCTTTGGCCTCAGTGAGTGTACCAATTGATAGGGTGCCATACTTTCTCACTATGACATCTAAACTCCTGAAAAACCATGCATATGAAGCCTCAACATTGGTGATGAGCGGCGAGAGTTCTTCATAGTTCCAGATCAGCTCCAGATGCGTGCTTTGTCCAACTCTACCTGTGGCTTCATCATATTGTGCAAGTGAAGCGAGGCTGCCTTGTACCTCTTTATCCACGTCTGTACATGGTCAACAACAATATGTATATCTATGAGTGTTCATGCTATATTGGTGCAATGTTGCTGATGACCATGTAGATTGAAAACTACCTTGTGCACGGTGATGAACCTATCATACAATATCCACGTGACTATGTCAAGAGCTTACACTTCAACAATTATGGATTTCTTCATCTCTTCCCTAGCAGATCCTGTTGATTGTTCCTTTTTCTGCCTGGTCGCTTGCAACTTCTTAGCCATGCACTCATTTTATGCTATCAATAACTTCACACTTGAGCTCGTGGCTTCAACATAAGCCTTTGTATAATTGTCCAAGGAAATTTGGTGTCTTGGTACATATGATACAATTACCAATTCTTCAAAGTGCATAGGTGATGCATGTTCATCTGGATTGTGCACTCTACGTGCTTGTACAAGTCTATGCTGTGACTCATCAAAGGCTATGTTGTACACATATGTTCTTGGATTACCCTCAAGGAGAACAATATGCCCTTGCTAACTTGGGACTGGTTCTTTTGCTGGAGCTAGTGAAGCCTGTGGGGTGACCTAGGTTGCTTTTGGCATAAGGTCGATGTCCTGATCCTGTTCCGGCTACTCCATCTTCGTGTCCATCTGTTCTACTATCATTTCATCATGTGGATAAAGTTCCTATTCATGTGGTTGATCACCCTATTTCTCATCTGTTGTTGGTTCTACGTCTTCAACCTGTATTGGAGCAGTTTGAGCTGTTTGTGCTCCTTGCACTTCTTCCTGTTCCTATTCCTGTTCTTGTTCTTATTACACCTCCTGCTCTCTTCTACACAGCTTTTGTTCTTCTTTGATCTTCTTCTCTACTTCCTACAACTTCCTCTCTATCTCTTCCATCCTTTGCTTATCTCTCCTTCTATGCGCTCCTCTCTTGTCACGTTGTTGCCTCTTCTTTCTATCTCCGAAGCTACCCTCTTAACAACTGGATCTATCTTGAACTTGTAGCTTTGCTCCATCTCTGTGCTTTTGAAAATCTTCCTCTTTCCTTTGTCTTACACAAGTTTGCTGCTTATTGATGCTATCATTGCTACTCCCTATGGTGCTGCTGCCTTAAGTGCTACTAGCCACTCTACTGCCATGCTGACTGGTTCATTGAGCCTAGAGGAATTATAGCAATATCTCCATGGGTCTTCCTCTAGCTAATGAAACTCCCTATAGATCCAAGAATAATACACTCTCACATAGTGGTCCCTGCATAAGCCATGTGAACCATACAGATTGAAACTGTTGGTGATGAACTTAAACTTCTTGAAGTCCTCAACCTCGACATCCGCTTCTTTCAAACTCCAGATCACATACAACCCAATTCACAAAGGAAGCATAGGCCATTGTGCCTTCTTCTTCCTATACAATCTAGTTGATAACCATGTCGAGATGTGGTATGCAACCTCCTACATGACCACTTGTCAATGGCATAGCTCGGAAACACATGCAGAGCCTTTTCCGCCGTATACATCTTGATGAAGGTGCCATCAGGTGAGGCGTACCAATCTACAATGTTCAACAATGCCTCCATTGTTGCTTGGGACATGCAAGGCAGATCTTGCTCAAAGATTATCATGTACAAAGGGGCATTGAAAAGGTTAGATAGGCTAGCCATGACTCTTCAATAGCTGCATTCTAAGAGAAACTTGCAATATAAGTTCACAACATTCTCAGAAGGTGTCCATGCCCAATCCATGCCAGGAAACTATTGACGGGCACAGATTGCATTGAGAATGTAGGAATACATGAATAATCTTTCTTGCTGATCCTTGGGCGGACTCCGGGAATTGGATACATGCACTTTTAGTTGGAGACCCAACATGTTGGACCAGTTGAAAGGTTTTCCTTCACTTTCCAGTTGATCCAACATAAAAACCCAACTCTATAGGAAGGTCTCCGTACTCCCTTGGCCATACAAGTGGCATGCAAATATGAACAAGAATTGGTAAGCCTTCCTAAGTGTCTATGTCTTATATACCTAGTTGGGTGCCATCCTGAAATTTGATGACTCCCTTACCCAATGCTTCAAGATGTCTCTTGTGTTCGCGCTGCTGTTGGGAGTCTAAAATGGTGCATCCATCTTGTTCACTAGATGTGGCAAATGGTACATCTTCTGATAATCTTCTGTCCTGAAGGAAGCAAGATATACTCCACTGACACTTCTCAGTATCATTGTCTCAGGATCAGTGTGTTAGAAGATCCAGTCGATCACATTCGTGCATGGGAAGGTGGGATACCTGCATGAAACCTTGTATAATCCTAACTTATGAATATTTACATAAACTTGTCAGTCCTCCAGATTCCCCTCAAAGTTGCCTCCGAAAATAGTGCTGATGTCTTGCCATGTGATCTTGATGTATTTCTCAATGAACAAGTGTGATTCTATGTACATGGGAAAGCTCATAGACCCCTGCTCAACCACATCTCCAGTACTACTTTCAACTGTCTTTTGATCCATCTCTCTTGGAGGCCATGATATCTGTGCTGTTGAGAAGTTGCTCAAAAACCTATGGTACCTACAGATATAGAAGACACTCACAGAAGACAATGTCAGCTAAAAAACATAAAGCAACTCGAGAATCGGTTGGGCAAAAAATTGTTGACTGATGGGAAAGATTGTGTAGCATTGACTCTAGGAGGCTAGGAGACTGTTAGCTAGAACTGTGCATTGCAAAGTCTCAGCTTCCAGTGAAGTTGACTATTGACTGGAAATGTGTAATGCATAGTCCAGAGAGGCTGACTGATGACTAAAACTACGCAATGCGCAAATCAGTCAGGTTGGGTTGCTCGCTGGAACCGCGTAATGCACAGTACCAAAGGGAAGGACTAGGGCACTTCCTCCAAAATTACACAGAGAATAGTTGGGAGCCAGTGTGGGCTGCCTCTGCATAGTTCCTGGAGGCAAGGTAGGGTCTTGACTGCTAAGAATGTGCAGAGCATGCCAGGAGAGCAATATTTGGGCCAAGGCAGCCTAGATCTGCCTAAGGGAAACCTGAAAATGTGTGTGTAATGTTCTTAAATAGGAAATAAAAGTGATAATAGCAATTATACTATGTAGAAAAATACAAAAACAAAATATTCATTAAGCACCCACATAAAAATTGCAAATGAAGAACTTTTGAGCCATTTTACTATAATTCTACAAGCCAAATACAATATATAGTGGAATAGTGCACCTGGGATTGCCTCAATGGACAAGTAGGACCAAAACGAGGTAGGAAAATGGCTAAGCTGAAGGCTGCCCAGCTGCTGCACTACGATGCCTAGAAAAGTATTGCACTATTGAAATTCAACTGGCTGGAAAGTGCACTAAAACTGCCCAGAAAATTGTGTGCTTTTAACCCCAGACTCCTTGGCCAAAACCAAGAAAAACCCAAAAGGGAATTTGGCTGGTTTTGAATTCTGATTTTCGACCCCCTTGGAGCCTCACCCCAACTATGGTTGCCAAATTCGACTTGCTGCAAACTGCTTGCAAATCCCTTTTCAAACTGCTCCAAAATGCTGGATTTACCCCTACTATCCAACTCCTCACTACCTAGGTGACTCTTAGCCAATATCAACTTCTCCACAAACACCACGAATTTCTGTTGGGTGGCCTTTGCGTTGTCCGTCTACTCAGAAATGAGAATCACTGGTAGCTGGCTCAGCTAGCTGCAAACTCTAGCAAAAATTCCTTCTCTATGTTACCTCCTCAGCTCCTAGATCTCTCGAAAAGTAATGAGTCCCCTGATGATCTTCAGTTCCCTCTGCGTGTTTTTTGGCTGCCCAGAAATATGCACTTCCCTCTCTCTGCGCTGGTGACTGATGTGTGTTGCTACCCCTGATTCCCTGAAATATCCTGTGGAATAGCCTCCCTAGGGTGGGCATGGATGGTCCCTTGAAGTAGAGGTTGAATCTCCTGCTGGCCCGCTCTGCATAATTTTTGAGTGCAGGGCAACTGCTGGCCTGCTCTGTGTAATTTCCGAGGGGAAGACAAACTGCCCTCTGGGATTGCGCCATTTTTCCCGAGAGAACAAAGAGCGGATGTGACCCAAGTGCTCGGCTAGATTGTGGTTGACCGACAAGACAAGTGAGTGAACACAAGCTGTTAAGTGTTAGATAAAATCAAATAAACAAAAGTACCTAACCAGTGAAGGATAACTACTATGATTTCGAGGAGGGAGGCTCCAAAATGAAGAGAAGGAAAAATTTTGGAGGGTGGTTCTAGCCGCTACAACATGGTGATGTGAGAGGGGTAGGGGAGGGTTCATATGATCTTCCACCTTCACGTGGTTAGCCTTGTTTAGTACAGAATATTATATTATTCTTGAAACCAAGAGAAGCTCATTATTGGAGGATATTTATATGCTCTTATTAATTAACCCCCCACATAGTGACCTATGAATGGGGCCAACGTTGAAATGTTTGCAGTTTTTTCTTGTATGCATTGAAATTTGACATGGATATGGTACATGCATCCATTGACAGTATCGTAGGGTTTCGAGACTCAAAAGTTGTGGATGAATCTTTCTAAACACTTTCTAAAGAGAACATTAGATTGGAAAAGTGAGTAATACAAGGATTTATGTATCATTGATAGGTCTTAAGGCCTTTTTAATGGTTTTGAAATGGAAAATAAGGGTGTAGTAATGGGTCTTAAGTTATTGACCATGGTTCAAGAATTGAAACCATGGTATTACTTATAAAGTGAAGCTTATAAATCTCATAGGTTAGGAGTGAGGCATTGAACCATGACATAGGTGTTATGGAATATAGATATATTTATTTCTATGAATATAATGTGTAAATATTTGCAAGATATTACGCAACAAGGATGGAGCTCATGACCCCTATGATAACTTTGGAAACAAAGGAAATGTTCATGGTTGTAAATGATTCTCCTAACATATATGGGTGATTGATAAGGCCTTGGACAACCAAATACATGAAACAAAAATAATTATATATGCATCACCTTGTTAAGGATCTATAGGGATTGATTATGCAAGATAATTGGTATTTGTATATGAATTATTTATTGGGCCTTCACATACGTGCTAATATTTTGAGAAATATGAGGATGATTATCATTGCATCATTTTGAAAAGTATCATCCATGCCAATATTTTTGTAGTTGTGTAGGTATGGGTGTATTTCATAATCTACATGTTCTTAGCTAAGGATTTGAGATAATAGAAGGAGACTAATCATAGGATTTGAGGATTTGAGTGGGAACAAGTAATATCCGGAGACCAACAAATGGTAATCCTTTTAGCCTCTTCTCAACTATTTATGAACCAAGGAGCTAATTGCAGGAATAAGACTGTGGTTTTCTTCATTGGATTTTGGTCTTTTTTTTCTGTGATTTTCGTGGGTACCATATACTACAAGAGATGAATGGAATGAGACCCCACTTCATAATGTATCATAAGAGTTACTGTCCAATGTCACAGATATGGACACATTAGCAAAAAACCTAACAGATTCGGGTCAATTACTCCATTGAATATATCACTATATCATGGTTGTATAGATCACTATTATACATGTTACTTTCATGCATCATATATTATTATTATGAAAAATTCCACTTATCACTATTGTTTAAACATCACTGTTGTGAGATCACAAATCATTGTCATAAAACTAGAGTCACAACTATGCTGTTATGAGAACATTGTCATGCATCATCACACAGATTGCGAGCCTCAGGGAAAGACATACGAACCACAAAATGTACCATGGTTCGATTTGTAGTCGATGTGGACCAGATCAAATGTTCTATGGCTCACACCTTTTCACTGTGGATTGCATTTTGTGGCTCACACATAGTTCTATGGCTCATGCTCTATGGTTCAAATTTGTAATCAATATGTCTCACACTTGATATGACTCACATATAATTTGTAAGTATTAATATTTGTTTTATAGCCCACATTACTTTCTTTGGTACACATTATATTTGATAAGCATTATACCTATGGATCATAACATATATTGAGGGATCACATCATATAATAATTTCGGCACACTTTATATCTATGGATAATAGCATATATCTGGGGCTCACATCATATATGTGTGGCATGTATTGTATTTATGGATCATATCACACATTTCCGGAGTCTATCTATCTATTTAATTCACATATAATGTTTGCATTATTGCTTGGGCAGTTTTGATAGCAAAGTTTGAACAATAACTTTGACAATGAATGAAGAGTGACAAATAGTTGTAACATGTGTTCTATAGACTATATTGTTTGCACTCTTGATGACGATCATGACAGAAATGAGGGACATGATATATGGCAATAATTTTTAACAGTAACTTCTAGACAAAGATACCTTTAGTAAATTTGAATATGGCAGTAACCTTGAATGGAAGTATCCATATATATGATAGTGAACTCAAAATGACAGTGCCCTTGATATGATAATTATTACAGAACTTTCGATGGCACCCCAATGTTTGATAGTCACCTCAATTGACACTTCCATCATTTTAAGTTGGCTCTTATCTGACACAAGGACATAATCCCTACTAGGATTACTAATATGTCCTTTAAACCCTTGAAACAATTTTTAGATTTAGTAAAAACATAATATTTGATGTGCAATGAGATTTTAATGGCGATTTCAATAATTAAGCGCCTCGGATATGATGTCAAAGGATTTATGAATTGATTGGAAAGTGTCAACAACAATAAAATATTAGCCAACCCACAAATTTATAGTATTATGCCAGTTATAATAGTTCCAAAACATTCAATTTAAGCCAAGTATTAATGATCACAAATATAGTTAACATAGATCAAATATTGCTTGCATCAAACAAAATACACCAGATACCAAAATGAAACACCATGACAATTTTCCATTGAATAAAATCCCATAAAACATTACAATTTCACATATGACATCGATCTGGCTGAAGAGGATCATGGCATCTCTCTTTCATCCCACCCTTCACTAGCTATGACCAACAACAATAACCAAGTACAATATACCAACAAAGAAACAAATGAAAACATGAAAGAACTAGTCTTATTTAAATGTGACAACCCCCTTAAAAATTCCCACAAAATGTTCTACAAGGACTAAATTGCAATGACATAGTCTGACGATATGGCCCATGTTGTCGCAAAGGTTAATAAAATTGTCATTTATTTTAGTTTTGGGGAATACCTTCGCTGTAACATTCTATGGTGGTATTGAGTCCATTTCTACAGACACAAGTGAATTAATTATACATCCTTGTGAAGTTGTATATGCCTTTCCTCTACTTATAGTTATGCAGGCGATGTGGAAATTGCTATTGGATGATATTATGAAAAAGAAGGCAACAAGTTTGCATTGGTTGTGAATTGAATGGATCAAAAAGATCTTGGGAGAATGATACTTTGCTTCAACCATGCTATAATATTCTCTAAGAAAATAGCAAACTAGGGAAGAAAATCAAGTAGTTGCTACAAAATTATGTTCTCATCTGAGTCAAACTACAACTTTAAGTCAAAAAGTCAAAGGGACGATAGACTGAATCAATTTATAGGACTAGTCCTTTATTAATCATGTTTGTATGCGTTTATATGTCCCTCAATTAAATGTTTATGTTGATATCTATTCTTTAGAAATTTTTAAAAATATTTCATTGCTCTAATTATATTATTATGTGGCATGTTGATCCCTATGGAAACACCTGCACAATCACAAGTAAATAAATAAAAATTTCGCTTTACATTTAATGTGAAATTTTGATTATTTTCTTATATAGTCAAAATAATAACTTTTCTTTCGTTAAAATATTTAGAAAGAGCACCATGATGATGATGTTGTTGATGATGAAGACTTCTGGTCATCCCCCAACCTTGAGGTGACAATAAGAAAGTGTGTGACGAAAAAGAACAAAAAAATTATGGAGTTGATTCATAATAAGGATGGAAATCCTGTGACTGAGGCTAGGATCAATAAATAGAAAAAATATCTTCAATCATGCAAGCTAATAACTATATTTTAAAGTGAGTTTTTGATTTTTTTTTCTTTAATTTTTGAATTTTATGTCATAAGTTTAATTCTGAAAGTTTGTTTTTTAAATTTTACATGATTTAATCAAAATCGTATTTTCTTTCTTATGTAGAGTTATTTGGAGAAAATTTTCCCCTTGCAATAGTTAGCTGATCCTCAACTTGGTGTTTGTACTACAGGAATTGAAGAGACACAACATGAGTGTCTGGCTAGCACTAACATCCAACATATATCTGCGAGGCAACTATTCACTACTCCACCTTCTAGTAGTCATGCTTTTAGTACTGACATTGGGTCCACACCATTAGTTGTGACCAATGAGCACATGATCCATGATCCAAACATGCAACTAGGCTCTGGATTAGGTGGTGAAAGAGGTGAACCTAGTACCAATGACATTATGGGTTCATTTCCTGAAGCATCATGTGTTAAGGGCACAGGGAAAATTGAATGCACATTTTTGGTGAATGATGAAGGAATTTCAATAATAATAAAAAATTCGTAGTATTTTTTGTTGTTTTCACTGTTTCATGTTTTGTATCATCTATATTATTTTTTTCAAACTAATGATCACATATTTTTGCATGTAGGTAAAAACTTATTTTATGAAAAAATGGATGACAAAGTGTTAGATATTTTTGGGACCACCATACTCAGAAGGCGGAATTGCCAAAAATCCAACCTTGAAAAAGAAATAATGGACTACCTTGAAGATCTATTTGAGGTAGATACCTTCAATAAAACTAAGGTCACCACCGTAGTTGTAAAATAATTAAAATATCTATGAGAGCACTATAGGAAAAAATTGATAGAAAACCCTAGGTATGAGTGCCCTCCCATGATTCTTGATATGAAATGGAAGGGCCTCATCAAGGATGCAAAGGAGAAGTAACTGAGAAAATAAGGGAAAACACCACTTGGTCAAGCAAGGTACAAATTACATCTTGAATTGAATATGTTTAATTTTATTTAGTTTTGAATAAAATTACAATATATAACATGAAAAATTTCATAGGCTCCCTGACACTTCGAAGGAAAATAAGGCAGGGCTTGAGAAGCATGGGAATCACAAACTAGGCTAGGGAGGCTATTTGAAGCTACGTGTAGAAATTGTAAGTACCTAAAAATTATCAACAATATTATTTGATATGCCGCCTTCCAACATTCTAGTAATTTCATGAGAAAATAACAAAAATCAATACTCTTGTGCAATGAAAGGTGATGTATTCAGAATTGAAGCCACAAAGGAAGAATTCAAGATTGGTTTCAAGTTGGTATTTAAAGGCATATTCAATGCCAAAAAAGCATGGGGAGAAACCCAAGATCCAATTTGAAGGACAAGGTAAATACAAAGCAATCCACATTAACCTTTCATTAATTATAAAATACAATCATGTTTGATATAAATCTAGTGTGTTGCTTTTATTTAATTAGAAGGGGAATAATACAAATATAGATGAGCCCATGGCTATTGAGCATCAATCCTCTGATAGTGTGCACTAGTGAGAACATTTTGGTGCACCCAAGGAACCCCATGATAGTGGGGTGCAACCCCAATATATTTCATTGACAGATGAGGCCCATAACGTTAATAGGGTTTTCTATTTATCAAATAGTTAATATTTTCATACTTATAAATTATGTACTGATAATTTTTTTTTACTTATTCATTTACAGTTGTCTACTTATAAATTTTTAGGTTTGAATGGAAGAGAATTCCATACAGGAGGATCCTAAACTAGAAGAGGACCACGAGGCAATCATTGCAATGGTGTCAACTAGTGCACAAGGTAAATAACTACATTGCAAAGGTATTTTTAATTATTGAAAAAATACTTGAATGATATTCAATAATTGACCATATAAAGTTAATATTTTTTGTAGGCGATGCTCGCCCAAAACATCCTGGACTCCGTGAGAACATCATGACCAGGGGTGCAATGCATCAGAGGAGCCAACTACAATCATCATCAGAACAACCCCATCCAGAAGATGAAAATGTAGAAATGGATGAAAAACTTTTGAATTATATGGGTCATAATAAGAAGATGATTTTATTATTATTATTATTATGATGTACAATGTATAGTATAAGAGATATTGTTGTAAGATATTTTTGATGTAAAAAAAGACATATAGATGTATACATATTTTTGAATGAGTTCTTGCATACTTTTTTGTACTTATATTAGAAAAATATGGAATATACTTGCTTAAAAGTATGAGGTAATTGAAAATTGATCAAGATAAGCATGATCTTATCACATGTGGTGCTACTGTTGTGTTGGTTTTGCTGCAACATTTTGTGTGCCGATTGGTGGTGTGGTTTTTGCCATAGAAGAAATTGAAACATGGTATGCCAACAATTCCTTTGTTATTGAATTTCAGTGTTATTTGATGCATGGTAGGAATGTTGATTATCAATGCTTTGTTTTATGTTTTTCATTTTTTTCTCTCTCTCTCATTGTTTCTTGAATGAAAAACCTTGAAAATCCGTTTCTCATCCTGTTTTTGTTTCTTGTTTCATTTCTTGTTTCTCATTTCTAGTAATAGATTCAAGGTGGAATGGAATTGCACAATTAATTGTTTCTATACGTGTGTGTGTGTGTGTGTGTGTGTGTGTGTGTGTGTGTGTGTGTGTGTCACTTTTTAGCTCCGACAAGGAAAATTTTATTACCTCATAGTTCAATAGGCTGCGCTTAGGGGCATTGGTTTGCCATGATAATCCCTTTTCATGTTTTAGGTCATCCCTGTTTAGGCTTCAAGAAAGATACCTGAGAGGATGCACTATAAAGATAAAGATAAAGATGGGGCTATATTTTTCTTTGCTTTGATAATTTCATTTCTTCATTAACACATTAAGTTCACCCGATAACATCATAACATTATTCATATTTACATCATTATTCAGTAGCATATGCAACTATGTAGAAATAACATCATCATCATCATCATCAATGCAACAAAACATAAAGGAACAATAGAAGAAAAACATTCACACATAGAAACACCAAGATTGGCCAGAGATCATGAAAAACCCACTATGGGGAAAACCCTTGAAAATTATTCTTCTTAGATTATCATCAAATGATTCAACAAAAGAGAGTACAATGATCCATATCTTCATCTATGCAACTAACTATGAAAACAACTACAACATCCATGAAATGAACCCAACAATGTATGATGAGCCTCATCATTGGGTAACTATATGGACCTTAATACACCTCCAAACTTATTAAAATCAACTCTTCTCATAATTCCTTACATGTTTTAATTATATTTTTCTTAATGGGATGTGTAAAAGTAAGATGTATGTGTACTAGTCTAATGTGCATTGATTGTAGGTTTTTGAGAGAAAATCATGGAAATTTTGGCTAATTAAGGGAAGAAACTCGAATGAGATAAGGAGAGATTATAGGAAACAAATTCTCCTCATTAAATCCTCACTCATTCAAATATTCCTCAATCAAATCACACTAGCTTGGAGTTGCAAGCAACCGAGTCATGGAGATCATGGGCAGCCGAGCCAGTGACAGTTAAGAGCCAGTTCATCTTGAGTTTGGGAGCCAAGCCTCCCTAGGTTTAAGGAAGTGGTTGGAGAATTCAGTTGTAGAAATAAGGAGGCCCATAGCCTCATTAGGATTTATTTTTTTTTATGTAAGAGCACTAAGCATTTTCGAGTGCAAGTTTGTGGCAAAACATTGTTATGTATTTTTCTGATACGATAATGAGAATGAGCATTTCCTTGATCCAACACTGAGTTGACTCAGAGGGATGAAGCTCTTGGGTTAGGGCCCAACCCTAGCAAAAAAGGATACTCTTCTTGTACTTGTATGTTTAGGTTATTTCGTAGATTAATTGTTGAATTGGTTTTAGCATTGTTTCATTGCAAGTAGTGGTAAATTTGATTAGTTTGCTTCTATTTGTGCATAGCTTCAGTAGTAGTTTAGAGAGGTAAAGGAATACCAAAGAGGGTGATAGCAAGTGGATTTGGCCTCACTCCTCCATTCAGGGACCATTGTTTGAGGGAAAATTCCTATTCAGCCCCAAAAAGACATAATTATGATTTCTTATGGAATTTAGTGTTTTTTGCTACTTAAGCCAGCATCTTTTCAGTTTTCAAGGATAGGTTTCAATTGTCATTTATGATATCTTCAGCTTTGTATTATATCTCATGGTGTTTCACAACATTCTACAAGTCTTTCCAAGCATGAACTAGGCAACTAAATAATGAAATTTTGTTTTCTTAAGTTGATTGGAAATCTTTCTTGTTTGACATGATTCATGGATAAATTCCAGTGATGTATGTATTGCAGGAGTTTCAGTAGTGCAGGAAGATCTCATGCCAGTAATCCTAGCCTAACCTCATCCATCCATGATCACCAAAAGTCACTAAGTTCACCAACCAATTCATCATTCCATAAGGAAAACTTTCCAAGTTTGTTGAGAAAATCCAACCATCTTACAAACTTTGGTTTGAGCTCTGAGGAATTCCTAGCCACCCCCTTGCCTTGTTTCTTCCATATTCACCTTCCCTAAGTCTTATATCACCTTCAAAATCACTCCTATTGCTAAGTTCACCAACCAATTCATCATTCCATAAGGAAAACTTTCCAAGTTTGTTGAGAAAATCCAACCATCTTACAAACTTTGGTTTGAGCTCTGAGGAATTCCTAGCCACCCCCTTGCCTTGTTTCTTCCATATTCACCTTCCCTAAGTCTTATATCACCTTCAAAATCACTCCTATTGCTCTCGGTTGGATCCTGTAGGAATATAGGGGATCCTGTAGGAGCATTAGGACATCTCGTAGGAAGCATTAGGACATCCTATAGGACGACCTGTAGTGGCTTGTTTTGAGGCCGATTTGTGGAAAAAGCATCCAGGAAGATAGGAGAAGACCCCTGCTTGCCTCCCAAGCCATCTGACCTTTCACCACCATATCTAACCCACCTTCTACACCACTAAGAAGATTTAGCATTCACATTTTAAAAAAAAAAGGACAGAAAGGAAAAAAGAGTTATTGTGTTCATTCATGTGCACAACAGTAGAATGTTCAGTTATTTCAGGTTACATGCCTAGGACAATTAGGATTACACACATGTTAGCTTAGAATTCTTCTAAAGTGATATCTCTTTGCAATTAGTTAGATGAGTGGTGTGTTTAAAGAATTGATTTCAGTCTTTCCTTACTACAATAGACAATATTTCAATTCTCCCAATTAGTGAAAAATTCCCATTTCTTCATTGGTAATCAAACTTATTCTGAATCAATAGAAGGCTGGTTTGAGAAACCATATTGGTATATCGCCAGTTCAACAGTGACAAAGAGTGGACCCATCGCATTTGCTTGTGTATACAACACTGTCACCTCCAAGTTTGTATGAACCCCGGGTTGATAAAGTAAAGTTGGTAGCCCCAGGAGTTGCAACATTCTTGCTGCAATTCTGGTTCTCATCAATGTATATACTCAAAATTTGATTATGAAGTCTACACTGAATTATCATTATCTGTAGTCAATTTCTGAACCCCGTGGTCACTGAGCGAAATCTTCGAAAGTCTGAGATTTCAACTTTTAGGTCTTGGTTGCACGGAGGAGGTGAAATGCAAAAGACTATAGCTTTCCTAGTCGCTCCCTTAAAATTGGCATGTGAGTAACTCAGGTCAGATCTGGACTACGGAAACCCTAAACCCCAAGTCGCATGGATGGAGAGTTGTCCATGCAAATGGAAGGCTTCAGTCGCACGGTTGAGCTTTTGTGCATGCAACCACAGTGGAATCCTTCTTGTACTATGCCTATGACTGAGGCCCAAAACCCTAAATTAGAGATGTGAGCTTTAGACCTTGCAATTCCACCTCAGAGCGAACCTATTCCTTTGTAGACAAGCCTCAGAACTATGTGAGACAAAAACCAAGATAGAAGAGTATCTCATCGTTGTGTCTAAATGAGGTAGAAGGCACTTGTATTTATAGCCTTTCAAGGTGGTCCACTTGGATTTAGGGCCAACCTTATCAAATATGCACATGTGGGCTTTTCTTCATAAGTACACTTTCTCTTATCCGATTTGAGTGATCTTTAGGTCAATTTTGGTCCTCTAGAAAATAGGAATTCAATGCAATCATTATCTCCATCAGGGTAGCTGTCTAAAGTGTAATTTTACCGTAGTTGCATATTTTTAACACTCCCTCTCAACTAGGGATAATTCCACTTTCCAATATATGAAAATGTCATCCTGTCATCATGTTCTATCTAGTCTCAAGTATCATCACATGTTGTCACTAGTCAAATTAATTCATCTCTTGCTCATCTTGCTTATCTCTTGATTTCCCTTTCTCATATGTTGGACATTCTTGAATCTAAAAGAATACAAATTTTTACATCAGAGGGGAGCTCAATCTACCACACTTTATCCATTGGGCTACTATCTAAAATCTCTGCCAGTGGGCTACTACCCAAGGATATCAGCGGGAAGATAAATATGCGATCTTTCATCATCGAAGAGCATCACATATCAACCTTGGAATCACATCGTGGAGCTTATTATGAACTTGAAATCACATAGGGGAGAAAAGATCAACCCAATCCTATTACCTGCTGATCTTCCCATCGATGACTCTAGGAAGTCATGTGGTAGAACACCCACATCATAATTGACTTGGGTTGTACACTCCAAGTACACTCTCAACTCATTGGCCAGACGAGGAGTAGTATTCTCATGAAGCCCAACTTGTGGGTATGATGGCAACTGGGGTATACTCTGTAAAGACCAAGATTGGGTTAGATACTACTCCAACCCTTTGGGTAACAGATAGCAGCGATATCCTATTTCGCAGATTTCCCTCAACCCCAGGAGCCCTCTGTATTAATTCCACACCCTGTGAGCTCAAACAGGGGAGGAAGAGATGGCTCAGTGTTCTCGATTAGTGATTCTCTCTATCATATCATCATGTTCATATCTGATTCAACTTGATTATCATATAACAATAGAAGTGGAATCCTGTTCATGCAGGTCATCAAATAAAATATCATATTAGCAAATAAATAATTGTAAAAATCACAAAAGGATACCATATTCATCCTCCCTCTCAAGGAGGTGCCAACCACAAGCCTGCGCTTGTCTTGTATAACAACACTATATCAATATATGAAGGTATATCAGTTCCAGCTATATGCAGAATTCTTTGCCAATCAGTTCCCGCACTTTGTCATCACAATGTCTTGATGTCATATCCAAATCCTGCTCAGACAAAGCTTCTTCATCCTACTTCACAGCTAGCCATGCTAGAAACATTGTACTTAACCTCGATCGTGTTATGGACCTCTCATCCAAGATATCATGGCAGATCTCAGACTAAGGAAACATCCAACTGTGCTCATAAATAATAATCCTAAACATAAAAAATACATCCATATAGTCACATATGATAGGAAGAATATACCGGATAAAAAATTAATCATCCCATGCAAATATTTTGAAGGATTATAGACAAAAACTCAACGTGAATGAAGCAACTCAATCATGAATCGACTTAGGTTATATGTACAACATAAATGTATACGAATGGGTGTTTAAATGGAACATTAATGCTTCAATTAACTATCAGTTGCCATGTCAAATACAACATCTTGAAATTCAATTGGAGTGTCCAAGGATTTGCATTTCCACTTTCCAAACTTATTCAATAGATTCACAATCTAGATTACCTTTTCTTAAATTCATAAATCAATTCATTATGCCATGATTCATCATTTAGAGCTTTAGAAGCCATCTCCCTCTTACTTAGATCATCAAAGGCTCATTTCCTGTCAAGAGTAAACCATCAACATATAAAACCAAAACCAAAATCAAAGTCATACCTTGGAACATTTCTGAAGTAGAGGTTTGGATCAACACATATTCTTTGCTTCACTAGATATCTGTCGATGTAAACATATCTAGATCGGGAAGCTAGCTTCATTCAAATCTCTTTGCAAACATTACACTTTTCCAAACTAATATGCTGAATATCACATCAATCAATATTGTACAATCAAATCAACTAAGTCAGCTCATCAAAGTTTAGATACCAAATCAAAACCAATATCAAAATCATCACAATATCACAGTATCAGATTCTTTAGAACAAGTGATAGGTAGAACTCTGATCAAGTCATGAATTCATCTATTAGCATGTCAACAAGTTTTCATAAGAAATAACAAACAAAACTTGATAAAGTCATCCTTATGATCATAATATAAACCATTTCTATCACTAGATGCAAATGCATACACCAAAGAAAAGTCATGCACATTCCATCCATTTATTGTGAGATTACTTCATACTTAATCACATATGTCAATACTTCAACCATTGTGCTAAGAACAATGATTCCAATACAAAACCATTACCAAACACCAATATTATCCACTGAAGGTCAATACACCCATATACCATTGTTATCAATGCAAATCATTAGTCATCAAGTCAAATCATTAGTAAAATCTACTTTATACACTCTTTTCATAATTGTACTTTTTTCGCTCTGCGCTCGCTGCGCTGCCCTAGCCGCGCCTGCGCCCTCCTGTAAGCGTTCCTCATGGCGTCTGGAGGTGGCCCTGCGGCCCCTCCCCCCCTTCCCCCGGAAGTCGTGGCCTTCAAGGCTTTGGTTTCTGCTTCTGGAAAACGCCAGGTCTCTGGCCCGCAGCAAAAATTCGTAAAAAAGCTGGCCAATATTCCCAAGGTGGCCTTACCTGAGGAGGAAATATGCAGATCAGCTCTGAATCTTGCAGAAAAAGGCCTGATCGGACAGTTCACCGGTTTGTGGCCATCCGCGAGAGCTGTCGAAGAATGGGTCAAAAGGAACTGGCTACCTTTGGTCAACGAAGGAATCAAGATCTATTTTGTTGGCAAAGGGTTCTTTGTTTTTCTGTTTGACAATCCAGAAGACAGAGGCCTGATCTTCAGAAACGGGCCATATTTCATGGGGCTCCAAGGACTCTACTTGAACAAATGGTCTACAGATTTCGACCCAGCACAAGATGTGCCTAAGGCGGTTCCTGTCTGGGTGCACCTCCCGCATCTTCCCCTTCATTGCTGGAATCAAGGCTCCCTACAATCCATTGGAAACGCTCTCGGAAAATACATAGACCAAGCCCCAAGGAAGGACCAGTATTCCTGTGCCCAGATCTGCGTGGAGGTCGATTTGGAAATAGGATTACCCGAAGCGATTCAGCTTTCGATGGCAAACTGGACACACATACAAGAGCTTGATTACGAACAACTGCCCTTCAAGTGTCGTTTCTTTCACGAGTATGGGCATTTTGCTAGATACTGCAAAAAAAGAAGTGGGGAGACTCCAGAGAAGGAAAAAGAAGATCAATGGAAACAGGAAAAGAAGACAACAGCTAACAGGCAGAGTAACAAAAACAAGGCTAAAGGGCCAGAGAACAAAGTAGATAACGGAAGCACTAGTAACCAAAATGCCGGAAGCAGTGAAACAAAAGGCAATGAGGGAGATAAAAATCCCTTTGAAATCCTCACGCCTCCTTCAGATCCGCCGGAAGCAGGGGAAGAAGAACAACTACAGCAGGAGAATATGGAAACCCTAGACCCAGGTAATACCCCAAGCACCATCCCAAGCAAAATTTCTTCTCCATCATACGCAGAGATAATAAAAAAAAAGAAAAAATCAATAGAGAATATGGGGTCATCAGACGATGAATCTCAAGAAAAGTCATCAAAAAGGGTTGGACGAAGAACAAATAAGGAAACCAGAGAAGAGGAGTCAGAAAAACAAAAATCTCTCGGCAGTCAAGCAACGATCGAAATGACCCTAGGGAGGACTGTCAGGCCAAGGGCCTCCAAAGGAGGAGGGCCTACCCCTTCAAGTGGTAAATGATGCAGTTGATCTCTTGGAATTGTAGGGGTCTGGGTAATCCCAATAAGGCAGAGGCCATCAAAGACTTACTGAAGATAGAGACCGCGGACATCCTTATGCTCCAAGAGACCAAAGTAGAAGGGGAAGCCCTTCTAAACACTAGCGTTAATAAATGGAAATTTGATTCAGGAAAGGCTGTTAGTGCAAGGGGTACAGCTGGAGGATTAGGTACTTTATGGACAAAAAACTTCTCCCTAGAACGATTTTCAGCGACTCAACATTGGATCTTCACAGAGCTGCGCCACACTGTAAGTAATCTCACCCTCGCCCTGTTTAACTTATATGTCCCAGTTCATTATGAAGAGAAGAAAGAATGCTGGAGGTCACTTTCAGATTATATAGTGCAAATCAGTCCAACAAATTTGGTTATAGGGGGGGACCTGAACATAACTTTAGATCCCAAAGAAAAGAAAGGAGGGATCCAGTCCAGAGATCCTTTCATTAGTACAGTGGGCAATTTGATTCAGCGTTGGGACTTGGTAGACTTCAAACCAGTGAAAGGCAAATTCACCTGGACAAACAATAGAACCGGAGAAAATCATATCTCAGCCAGATTGGACAGGTTTCTTATCAGCAGTTCTTTAATGATGGACAACAGAATTGTTTTCACTAAAATTCTTCCAAAACTCACATCGGATCATAAGCCAATCCTCTTATGCCTAAAAGAGGAAGAGGATTTAGGCCCCCTTCCATTTCGTTTCAACCCTCTCTGGGCAGGCAAGGATGGGTTTTTAGAAACAGTCCAAGCAACATGGATGACAGAAGTTAACGGTTCCCCAAGCTTTGTGTGGGAACAAAAATTGAAAAATGCAAAAACAGCACTCAAAGCTTGGATAAAGAAATCTGCGCAATCCCCCAATAGGCAGAGGAAGGAGGCAGTTATCCAATTGGAAGGAATACAATTTGAAATGGAGGAAAAAGATCCCTCGTCCACAGACTTAGCCAACGAAAAATCGGCTCAAAAGAATGTATACTGTTCTTTCAGGAATGAAGAGGAATACTGGCGTTTAAAGTCTCGAAGCCTGTGGCTCAAATCAGGGGACAGAAACACCTCTTATTTTCATAGACAGTGCAGGGCCCGTCTCTCGTGCAATCACATATCAGAAATAATCAGTTCCAGTGGTCAGGTTTATAAAGGTTTCTCTCAAATACAAGAGGCAGCGGTAAATCACTTTCGGAACCTTCTTAGTGCAGAAAGAAATGGTAAGGAGGGGGACGAAACAGAGTTTCTCACAGCCATCCCAAATCTAGTCAGCGAGGAAGATAATGATTCTTTGATGAGCCCAGCAACGGAAGAAGAGATAACTAGTATTGTTTGGTCCATGGATCCTGATAAAGCCCCAGGTCCCGATGGTTTCTCAATACATTTTTACAGAATTTGTTGGGAGATCATCAAATTTGACCTCTTCAGAATGATAAGAGGAGTCTTGAGGAAGGCAAAATTGGGCGGGGGTACAAAATCTACATTCCTCGCTTTAATCCCCAAGGAAACTAATCCAAGATCCTTTGACAGATACAGGCCGATCTCCCTGTGTAATTCATCATACAAGATCGTGGCCAAGCTGCTGGCAAACAGAATTAAGCCTCTTCTCCAAAAACTCATCTCCCCAGCCCAAGGAGGATTTGTGAAAGGCAGACAAATCCTTGATAATGTCATCCAAATTCAAGAGGCCCTCCATTCCAGCCACGCACGGAAAGAACAAGGTATGATAATCAAATTAGATATGAGTAATGCTTTTGACCGTGTTAATCGATCTTTCTTGCTCAGGGTTCTTGAAGCCTTTGGGTTCAGTCAGGAATTTATAAATATCATCAAAGCCTGCATCGAAAATATCTGGATCGCTCCAATGGTGAATGGGAGACCAACTGATTTCTTCTCCGCTACCAGGGGACTGAGGCAAGGCTGCCCTCTGTCTCCCTTTCTCTATATTCTGATGGTGGATTCATTAAGCAGAAAATTAACACAGGAGCAACATCGTGGCACCATTCCTGGGATAAGAATCGTGCAAGGCGTATCTCCAGTGAACCATGCGCTCTTCACCGATGATTCACTCCTGCTCGGCGGCGCCTCCTTGAGAATTGCTAAAGCATTCAAGTCAATCCTCCAAAAATATTGCAGTGTCACTGGAGCTCTTATCAGTGAAAGGAAGAGTGCAGTTTATGGTTGGAATTCCGATCATCATACAATTTATAGGATAGCCAGTGAACTGGGTTTCAAAGGTTACGCAGAGTGGGACAAAATAAAGTACCTCGGTCTTCCGTTGACGATGGGATCCAATCAGAATAACCTGTGGGAGGAGGTAATTTCCAAGTTCAATAAGAAGATAGCTGCGTGGGGCGGAGTCTGGCTTACCTCAGGAGGCAAGCTCACTCTCATCCGGTCGGTTCTCTCTGCTCTGCCTACTTTTCAAGCCACTCTGTTGTTGGCTCCAAGGCAAATAGCAGACCAGATTTCCTGTCTAATTCGGAACTTTCTGTGGAACGGTGGGAAGGGGAACAGTAATCGCTTTCACCTTGTTAATTGGGAAATGATGAAGCGCCCAATCATTGAGGGTGGTCTGCAAATTAGAGACCCCCTTCAAGCAAATCTTGCGCTGGGCTGTAAACTTCTGTGGCAGCTAATCTCTGAGCCCACACACCCAATCAGCCAGATCTTAAACCTCAAATATCTCAGAAATCGGTCGATCATCACCTTCAACCCTGCTTCTTCTCCAAAAGGAACTCTGGCATGGAGGCTCTGCTGTAAAGGGATCGATTTTTTCAGAACACATTTGTATAAAGTCCCAGGTAATGGCAAAAAGACTTGGCTGTGGAGAGACCGAATTATGGGCCATCCCCCTCTCTCAGAAATAAATCAAATTGCTGATTTAAGAGTTTGGCTAAGATCAAGAGGAATCAGGAAAATCGAGGACATAGCAGAGTGGGATGACGAAGGCAATTGGAAGAGCTGGAATCTGCCCATCATACCTGAGCACTTAAAAAATCAGTTAAACATTTTTACAGCTGAAATCGCAGATTTTTCACCTGTGCATAAGGATGAGGAAGACACTTGGGGTTGGGGACAAACAGGGGTCTACTCTGCCAAACAAGGGTACTTACAAATGCAAAGCAAAAAAGACTCCGTGCACCCGGAAGGAGTGTGGAAACAGATCTGGGAGAGCTTTAGCATTCCGAAGATCAATTTCTTCTTCTGGACCTTGTTCCACAACAAAATTCTAACTGGCGATAACCTTTGTAGAAGGAACATTGCCGGTCCTCATCGATGCGTGTTCTGTAAAAAAGCCTTGGAGACCTCAGTGCACATTTTTCTTGAATGTGAGTATGCTCAGAAGACTTGGATTAGCTTCTTGGCTGGTCTGAATGTAAGACCCCCAGTGAACTGTTCAATAACAGACATGTTCCTGTCCTGGAAAGCTAGATACCCCCATAGCATCGTTGCCAGGTCCCTCTGGTACAAGGTGTGGACAGCAGCTCCGAAATACGTGTGCTGGAAACTGTGGCTCTCCCGGAATGAAATAGTCTTTAATCAAATAGAAATATCAGCAGAAAATGTTGTAGAAAAGGCCAAGAAACTTCTAATAGAGACTTTGAGACAGTCCAACGTTAGAGATAACTCCCTAAGAGATGAATAAAGAGCATGGTTGGGTGACTTCATTCCTACAATGAGACCTTCTTCAATCACTCGCCCAAACCACAAGGAAAACTGGCAGATTCGAGACAATTTAGAAAGCTTCCAGAAGTGGTGGAAATCTCAAGGAAAATGCACTATCTTCTTTGACGGAGCCTCGAAAGGCAATCCAGGCAGGTCAGGGGCTGGGGGGGTCATTTATCTCCCGAATGGAAGCAAAGAGAGTTTCAGTTGGGGTCTTGGAATAAAAACCAACAATCAGGCAGAAGTCCTTAGTCTCTTAAAAGCCTGTCAACTCGCCAGAAAAAGAAATCCAAAGGAAATCGCAGTGTACGGAGACTCAGAATTGCTGATCAAAGCCTTAAGAAAAAATAAAAGGTTTAATGATCCAGTTCTGAACAAACAGATATTAAGAGTGAATAGACTCTTGAAGGAATTCCCTTCAGTCCAAATTTTCCATATTCTCAGAGAATTGAATTCAGAAGCAGATAGTCTGGCAAATAGTGGATGCAACCTAGAAAAGAACATGATAAGTATAAACTCAGGAGAACCGAATATGGCAGCCATTCCTTAACAGGGCAAAGAACATCTAGAACATCTGCTTCAGCCTTAAAGGAGTGTGTAAGGTTTGCTGGATCTTTTAAAGAGAGGGAGGTTTAATATACAAAATCTGTACTTCGAATTTACATTCTCCAAGTGAAGAAACAGGGGTGGCGATGTTCTTATTCCAGGTTTAGGAAGCAGTGGGTTGGCGGGATGACTGTCATGAAAATATCCTTATGGTCTTACAGAATTGAAGCAGAATCAGCACGAGGCCTCGTGGCCTAGTCGCCCTCCAGCTCTATCCTTCCTTGCTTCTATTCTTTAAAGCAATTTCTCCTTATATTGTTTGAGAGTTCGATCTTAGTCTTCCTAAGGACGTCGGAAATGCAGTTGTAAATCTTGCCACTTATTGATCTTTCACAGAAGCAGAAAATGTAATTCTGGATTTGGCTTTGGCCACCCATTAATAAGATATCCGTTTTGGTTAAAAAAAAAAAAGTCAAATCATTAGTCATTAGGTCAACTCTCAATTTTGCTATCATAGTGAGATCTATAGTCCAATACATATCTCAACATCAAGTCAAAGTTATAAATCATTATCAGAAATCATGTAAAAAAATCCAAACATCGCTCATCTATATTAATCAACCAAATCTAGTTAGAATTTTTCAACACAAACCTCAATGGTTAAAAATCATAATGACATATGCATATCCTAGTCACCTAAAAAACACAAGTTCAGTCAAAATATTCATATTATAGTAAGTCATTCAAACTTCCTTGCTCATATAACTTTATGTTGTCTGCTTCACGTCTGTAGGACTGGCCTCTTTCAGGTGAACATATGATTTCATGCACAAAACTTAATTTTTGTGTCCTGTAGGAATAGTTGCATCCATAGGCCTTCATCTGTGCAGTTGGGAGATCATAGTTGCACCCTTCAAGATGTTATGCGAGTGACTGTGGTCAAATCTACCCAAAACTATCTCAGTGCCTCGGTCCAACCCTTGATCTTGCTTCCATGTGGTTGGGAGGCTACATACGCACTTATAGGCTTTCTTCCATGCAACCAAGGCTTACAGTAAGAGAAAATATTTCGCCTCATACCAGAACTTTGTTGCAGATCAACAATGTCAAATATTTGATTATTCATGTCCATAAATCATACTTCAACAATACAAAATATACATATAATGAAAATGACAATAGGAGAAGAAATCATATGGAGAGATTCTACCTCTGAATGGGAATCCACTTCAGTCATCTTCATTCATGCCATCAATCTATCTATAATACTGTCATGTGTTGGGTGTGGAGCCTGATTATCTTCTTTATTTAGAGGTATCACCACATTGGACCCCAGTTTGTAATGTGGTAGCAATGCCACCTGTAAAATATACGCTATAGGGGGGTCCAGGGGGGGCTGTTGCGACCTTTGGGAGGCCCCCCCTGGAGGGGGGATCAGGGGTAGTGCCCCCAAAGCAAAAAATAGATGTAAAATTACCTTGTAAAATGTTGTAATTTCATAGTCAATCTAAACCGTTCATTAGGCAGAGATCTGACAGTAGAAGTTATGTTTAATTTAGGGTTTTTTTTCCCCTAGAAGGCAACCTCTCGATATATACGAGGGAATTGTATTGCGTCTATGTATATCTATATTCTAAGTGAGAAAGAGAGAGGAGATTGTGTGAGAGAGAAGAGAGAATTACAACGGATTTGTTGTAGGTTGTGTCTCTTCAATTTGCTGGATAATATAAAAGCAAGGACTGACTATTTCTCTATGGATTTAGACCAAATTGGGTGAACCACGTATATTTGTGCCTCTCTTGTTTTATATGTTTTCTACGTTTGTATTTCTGAAATATATTTTATGTGTTCCGTTGTCTTGTAATATATAATTTTCTAACAGCTGGTTTCAGAGCCAAAGGTCTATTTGGCTGATAAACTCGCATGAGAGAAGGGTTCCTGGTTCGAGTGGGAGTAATGGTGGAAGATGGTAGGTTTAGGGTCGAAAAATTTAACAGCCAAAACTACCAAATGTGGAAGATGCAGATGGAAGATTATTTGTACCAAAAAGATCTGTACCAACCATTGAGCGGAAAGGCAAAGAAGCCAATAAGTATGACAGACACAGAATGGGATATTCTCGACAGAAAGGCACTTGGAACAATACAGTTGTACCTAGTGACGTTGGTAGCCTTGAATATTTCAAAGGAAATGATAATAGAGGGTTTAATGTCAACATTGGCCAAACTATATGAAAAACCCTCAGCCTCAAATAAGGTATTTCTCATGAATTGTTTATTTAATATGAAGATGTCAAAGGTAGATTTGTTGCTGATCATTTAAATGAATTTAATATAGTTACCAGTTAGTTAAGTTCTGTAGGGGTAACTTTTGATGATGAAGTTAGGGCTCTGTTATTTCTATGCTCATTGCCAGAAAGTTGGAATGGTTTAGTTATGGCCATTAGTAACTCTGTCTCTAGATCTAGTACTTTAAAGTTTGATGATATTGTCGGTGCAATCCTTAGCGAGGAAATGCGACGGAAAAGCTCTGGTGAGACATCAGGTAATGCTTTGACTGTAGATACTAGGAGAAGAAAAATGGAAAGAGGAAGGAGCCCAGGATATCGCAATAAGTCAAGGAAAGGCAGATTCATGTCTAGATCAGGGATAGTGTGCTGGGAATGTGGGAAGAAAGGAAACCTGAAGAAAGACTGCAAGTCTTGGAAGAGAAAAGAAGGATATGTGCACCAAGAAAACAATCATGAAGCGAATGTGACAGGTTATTTCTTGCAATATGCTTTGATTCTTTCATTAGAAAATATTATTGATGCTTGGGTGGTAGATTCAGGGGCCTCATTCCATGCCACACTTGATAGGAAAAATTTTCATGATTATGTTCAAGGAGATTTTGGACAGGTTCGATTGGGTGATGATAAACCCATTAGAATGGGTACAATTTTCATAAAACAACAGAATGGAAATCAATGGCTATTAAAGGAGGTAAGGCATGTTCTAGATCTGAAGAAATATCTTATTTCAACAGGGCAGTTGGGAGGTGAAGGCTATGTGACTACTTTTATAGATACAACCTGGAAGGTCACTAAAGGATCCCTGGTAATAGCAAAAGGAGAAAAGGTTGGTACCTTGTATTTATGCAATGGTATTTCTAATTCTGTTAATGCTTTAACCTCTACAGGAGAAGATACAACATTGTGACATCATAGGCTTGGGCACATGAGTGAGAAAGGGATGTAGATTCTTCACTCAAGAAATTTGTTGCTAGGTTTGAAGCATGTTGATTTAAAATTCTATGAGAATTGTGTTTATGGAAAATAGAAGAGTGTCAAATTCCTCTGATTTGGGAAAAAAAAGAAGAGCAAAAAATTAGAGCTTGTGCATACAGATTTATGGGGACCTGCTTAGGTATCATATCTTGGTGGCTCTCATTATTATGTTACTTTTATTGATGATGCAACTAGAAAAACTTGGATTTATTGTATTCGAACTAAATCTAATGTATTTGATACTTTTAAGAAATGGAAAGCTTTGGTTGAAAATGAGACAAGAAAAAGGTTGAAGTGTCTCAGATCAGACAATGGAGGTGAATATTGCAGCAAAGTGTTTAATAGGTACTATTTAGAGAATGGAATTAGTAGAGAGAAGACAGTTCCAGGAACACCACAAGGAAATGGTGTGTCAGAAAGGATGAACAGGACAATCATGGAGCGTGCAAGGTGCATGAGATTGCATGCAGGATTTCCTTTACAATTTTGGGCAGATGCAGTAGATACTGTTTTTTATCTAATAAACAAAGGGCCTTCAAGTTCCTTGGATGGTTGTATTCCAGAGGTGTTGGCATATTGGGGCCTAACACAGGTTCAAAGTTGATTTAGTCAAACAAATCCCGGTACTACTGGCCCTTTCGGCAACAGTTCGCAGAGTGCAGACCGAGGTCTCACCCGAAGTAGTATGGGAGGGTACTAGAACTAGGTTTACACACCTTGGAGATATATGATGAGTTCAAATTCATACATTGCTATGCGCACTTTCAAGTACCTCGCATCCTAAATTGCTTCCTTCGCGCAGCCCTACTCGGGGGCTGAGTGTTGTTATAGCCCAATCCCTTACTATTATTCCGCTGTTAGTTGATTAAATTAGTCTTACTTGTATGCATAACGTATACTTAGCACTATAAATCATTCATACATGTGCATGCAGTAAATAACCAGTATATTTGCAATTTATATGAAACATGTAATAACCCAAGAACAGATACACAAAATTAAGATAAAACTTCTCTTTATTAATTGCTTCCTCGGTTACAGACTCGACTCCACCCCGCGCACTCAACTACAGGGGTCTGCGCACTTAGCTGCAAACTTCTAGGCCTCTGCGCACTCAGCTATAGACTTCTAGGCCTCTGTGCACTCAACTGCAAAGCCTTTTCCTACCCTACGACCCAAAGACGCAATTAGTCGCTTAGACTCTTTCTCTTTTCTTCTATTTCCTCCTCTATTACTTCTCTCCTTTTACACTTAGAGCCTCACTCTATTTATACAATCCCATGGTTCACGGACCATGGTTAGGTTGACATTACATTACAAGACTAGGACGGATAACCCTGTGACCCTATCAAACATTTCGTGCTCTGCACCCGCAATTTGCGGAGTGATCTTTACAACAAGATTAGGTCAAAACTTGGGATTTGATCCCCAAAACATGTCATGGGGGGATTCCATGCATAACAACCCCCCAACACAAACATCTTGACTCGCCCTTGAGTCACTCGATCGGCGCAATGATATTGGCACAGAGTCCCTCCAACTGTCCTCGAACTGTGCTGATGTTGGCAGCGCACTGAGCCGCTACTTGTTGAATCTGTTGCATTCACTATTCTGAGACCTTCGTGTCTGGGGTTCTTCTCTGCATTAACGTGTGCATCCCCTGTATGTGCACAAGCTTTCCTTCGATGTTTTCCATGATAGTGAAAGCCTTGTCGATCCACGATTTGACGCGCTCTTTGAGAACTACCTCCTTATGTCGCGCCATGTCCACCTACTCCTTCAGTGCCTTATCTTGCTGCATCCTCGCAAGCCATTGAGTGAGGACTACTGTCTGCGTAGTTCCTCGGACACTATCGTATTCCTACTCAAGTTCTCGTGCATCTTTATCTAGGCGCTGGATGTTGGGGTCCTCCTGCAGAGTTGTGAGGACCTCAAGTGCTTGCTCCATCAAAGTGGTACAACCTTGCACTGCACCTGCAATTTCTTCCAATCCCACTATGATAGCGCTAGTGCACTATTCTCGAACCTCCAGGGGAGTGGAAGGCTGCACCTTTAACCATAGGTTGGCGATTTGAAGATTCAACTTTAGGTGCACCTTATTCATTTCTTCTCTAGCCTCGCGGATTCCGGTTGCCAACCTGTGGATCCGCACCTCTACTGGTAGATATGTTGGGATGGCCAGCTCTGGGATGCAGCGGAAAGCATCATCTACAACCTGCAACAACTGTTAATTCTACGACACCAATCCGCCACACTGCAAGTTGAGTTGTTCCATGTTTATCTTCTACTCGCTGAGAATTTGGATTGTGCAGTTCTCCCTAGTGCGCAACTCTGTCGTTATGCCATCCTATAGAAGATACAATGTCTCTTGTGGAAGGGCAACCAAATTAAGGCCAAGGCCTTTCTTCAAGTTAACTAAAAATCTATCGGTCTCATTTGCTGCAACTAGGGCCCCTTTCGGCAACACTATCGTGTTTTCCATCTGTGCACACAACATCTACTCTGCTGTTGAGGATCCTTCTACGATATGGGTGGAAAGGGTACCCACTTGAAGGGGAGAAACCTGTAACTCCTGCAGCTATGCCCTGATGGCCCCCAACATAGTCTGGTGCTCGTGCATAAAATCCTGAAGAGCCTCATTTGTGACATCACGGACCATCTCACCGATGTCATGGAGATCACCTTTAGTTAGGGTGATTGGGTCAATGGCTAATTTCAAGGCCTTGAAATTCTTCCTCAGTGCTGCTCTCTCTGTCGTTTGTGGGCGCTTTAACAGTGTGGATGCCGTCCCTGGGTCCACACTCCCTTCTTTTGTTTCTGCTTCCTTTGCCTCCTACTCCTGCGAGGACGTTGCTTGGCCCTCGTCTGCCTTTGTGGTTGCTGCCTCTTCCGCCTGTGTTGTTGTTGCTGCTTCTGTGGCCTTCTTCTGCTTGACAACTTTCTGTGCTGCTTCGCGTGCTGCCCTTACCTCAGCTACTACTATTTCCTTCTGCCTTTTCTCACCCAATTGTGTGGCACGTAGCTTGGCATCGTCCTTCTTCTTTTGCGCTTCCACCTTCTCAAGTTCTGCAAGATCTGGGGTGCGCCATTCCAGAGGCCATGTCTCCAAGACAATAAAAATGGTGTCGTTAGTGGCTACAAAAGGTAGCTTCGTCCACTGCTTCACCGGATCCTTACGCACCGTGATAAAAATGCTGTGCATATCAGCTTTAAAGTCTGCAGAATGTTGTACATCGTGGGCGACAGGCGCAGCTTCCATTTGATCCACATCCAGATGTTCATCTCCATGAGCACCCAGAAGATTTTGGTGTCGCATATCTATTTCGTGTCCTTTGTGGCCTAGAGTGAAGCATACTTCACGGCCTCTGGTAATTCTCTATTAATGCTAGAGAATTGACTGTCGTCCGGCAGTTCCACCGTTACGAACAATATGGATAACAACAACCATGCATAGTGGAAGGTTTTACCCTGCTCCTAGGCTTCGCGACAATTTTTCAAAAATTCCTAGCAAAGGAATTCAGACCAGTTGAATTGGACCCCCTCTGTGCACTGCTCGACCAATGCGACCACCGGTGTTGGTACCTCATCGGCATCACACTTCCTCATAACTTTGCCAGCCAAGATTTGGGTTGCTAAGTGTACCCCTTTATTCTTGATGCTGGAGATGGCGTAGCCCCTCTTCTTCTTCTCCATGTTGTATTTCATCTTCATGGCTTCTAAAAGGGCCAAATCACTATCCTTTCCTTTGGCTATAGCTGCTGGGTCCTTTCCTTTGGATGGGAGACGAGAAATGTAGTGAATTAGGTCTGTTGTGATGGGGATAGGCTCCTCCAGCCATAGATACCCATCATGCACCAAGAAAAGCAGCTGCCTGATGACGAAAATGGTTATTGGTGCATGATGGAAATGCGGCACCCATAATAAGTTCAACAGCCTCACCTTTTGCACACCGCATAGCACTTCCACGACTCTAAACTTGTCACCACCCCCACAGTGTTCTTCTTCATGAGGTTCTCGGTCTTTAGGTGAGGGTACTTCTCATGGTCAACAAGGTCCCAATCTTCAAAGTTCATGGTTGGCATGCGACCCAGGTGTGTGCCTTCAAACACAATGCCGTCTGGGGGGAGCGAGGTCTGGAGTGAACTCTTGATTTCATCCAGGTCCTTTGGCACTTTGGTCTTCCCTTTCTATGGAGGGACATATGTGGGCAGTTTTGTTGCAGAGCGTGTAGGTTGAATATCCTCCTCCATGCCTTCGTCTTCTTCCTCTGTGATGATCAGGGCTTGCAAATCTTCTTCTTCCTCATCTATTTCTATCGTGACAAATTTCGCCTTCTCTTCCATCGATAGTTTGCTGTGCAGCAGGTTCCTAAGGGACACACATACAGGAGCCATTGCTTGTTTATATTTCTTGGGCCTTAGCGTACGTGATGATTTGGGGATCTCTACTACTACCCTAGAAACTTCAGGAGCATCCTCCATATTTAGGGCCTGTGTGGCCTCGTTGGTGGTTACCTCTTCAATTCCCAAACCATCGTTATTTGCTGTCATTGTGTCTCGGCTGTAATATGTCACTTGCAAATTCAGGGGCTCAATTATTGCTCGACTCTAAATTCTTAGGGCTCTTCTCAATTTCTCAACTCTCCAATGACCAAGTGTTGATTGTTGGGAAACCCTTTGTGTTTTATAGCACCTTTTGAATTCAAATTTGACCGTTCCCCCCAATTCCTATCCATTAATGCTTTCTTGGCAGTAGATTTTCCCAAATCTTGCCCATAAATCGAATCTTAAATTCCCACCACCTGCTTCACTTGGCCTCAAGTCACACATCCCATCGTGAATAGTGACCTCAATGGTCACTTTCTGGCCAATCTGCGCGGTAGCATAACTCTTCGTGCATGGTCGCAAACCTTGTGACTTTCTAATTTTGCATGCATCCCCAGTATCACGCATCTCTTGGGCAGAATAGTTTATAGTCCCGCACTTCCTTCCAACTTCCTAGAGCGCTAAGACTGCCCTTCCCACGGGTATTCAGGTGGTCACACCACCTCTGTGGGGCTCCATCATGTCCTCCACCATGGTTCGCGGAGAATCCCCACCTTCCATTGTTGTGGTCTACATCGCGCATTACACCACTTGCAACGTACTACCCTGGTCACTATGCTTGGGGATATGTGGTCCTAGCCAAGGCCGCATTCTAACCAATTCACGACGATAGTTTTCAAACTTGTTAGTATGATCCTATGCACCTTGCCTTACCATCCTAGGTTTTTCGACGAGAAACACTTCCTTTATCTCATCTTCCAGCTTTTTGACCTCCACATCCATCAAACCACTTTTCTTCCTTAATCGTAACCTTTCCTTTTCAAGTTTGTGGAGACTAAAGTTTCCTCATTGGATTTCTTCCTCAAGTCCAATGTGGTCTGGTTCTTGCGGCTGTGTGATTCCCTCTTTTCAAGCTTCATGAACTGTCATATCTACGAGTGCTGCTATGTGTGGATCGGCTTCACATGCTCCATAGGGGTTACAGTCTCTGCTTCATGCATCAACTTTGGAAGTGCTTGCATGGTCAGGGTTTTGTACATGTTCCTATAAGCCCATAGAACCACTGGTACGCGCAGGTCCCAATTAGTGCGTCTCACATGGTCGATTGTGTTTAGTACTTCACACACATTATCAAAGGCTTTCACATGGATAATCCTTGAAACACTTGGTCTTATCATACCTCATCATTCGCGCCCTTGTCTTGTCCACTCCTGCTCGTTGGACCTGTTTCCTATCATGAGGATGGTGTGCATTCATGCAGGTTGCATACCATACATCTGTGCCCATCTGGAGAGGTGGGTGCGCAAGCTGTTATGTCCATCATACCTGGCTTGCATCCATAGCTGGGGCTTTCCAAACTGTATAAGCATCACCCTTATGCATTCGCGCCAGTCCTCAAAACTCTGCTGGTGCGTACCCCACCACCTTGCGGGCATAGCACGTAGTACCCATTTCAGAGCATCGAACCACTGCTATTTTGGCACCTCACTTTCAAATTTGTTCAGGAATTCATCTACCGCTATCAACCCTTCATACATAGGAAGGTCTCTTACCTCTGTTTCCATGCAGCGCAGTGACCTTATCATCATTTTGAAATTTAGCGTGCTTACCTCGTGCAACCGGTTCTACCATTGTTCTATTTCCTCGTTGAATCTAAAGTGCAGGATATTTTGCGCTCCCACGAAATCCTGCCATCCACTGTTGGATTCACCCAATCCCGCTCTCGCTTAGTTATCTTGTAGATACAGTCTAGATCATCGTCGTTGTCGCAATAACGCATCGGTTCTGTGTAGTGTGATCCTTCCATAGGGTCTAGAGGTAACACTACACATAGTGACTTTTTCTCAAAAATCATCTTGCACTTCTTTAGATTTATCACTCCATTCACATCAGTGGCCCAATCTATTCCTAGTAGTGCAGGATAGGGATTGCTGTCATCGACAATCTATATCACTTTGAAATCTACAAGCGTGCTTGCACCTTCGATATCTACCATTATTCCCTGCAATCTTCCCAGCGATAACATCTTTTGTTGGTTCACCATTCACAATTGAATAGGAGACCATTGCAATGTGGGCCTGCCCATGTGCTCCCATGTCTGCTTTGGCAGTGCGTTCATGTTCGATCCCAAATCCAGAATCACTTGATCCATTGCATATTCCCCAATTTGCGCAGTCAATCTCATCTCCCTTCCTATTCGTGTTGTGTGCTTCCTGAGCTTCCGGACTACACGCGGTTCCCCTGATCTAGCGCATCTAGTGATGAGTTCTTGTAGTCCCTTTACAACCTTGCTGTCATGCAACAACTTCATGCATGTCTCCAAAAAGGTAGTAAGCATTGATGGGTCCATCTCCGGTTCTAGTTTCTCTTTACTACCTGAAGTGGAGGCCTCGGTGAAGCTCTTCTTAGCTTCCATGAATGTCTCCTTTGCGCGCTCCAAATCAAACTCTAGTTCCTTTGTCGAAGCCTTGTGAACCCAAGCACTCTCTTCTGGTTGCTTACTTTTGTCATCTCTTATCATGATACTGCTTCAAAGCATGATGTTTACATTTGGACCCTCCTCGTGTGACTTAGACCTCATCATTTGCAGGTTCTAAGTGGGGAGAGGTTGGAGTATTCATTTATCGCACAACCTCGCTATCAGTGTGGGGTAGTCCTCCATCTCATTATCAAACTGGGTACAATATAAACATGATGCTCTCATCAGATTTGTACAATCACGGGCATAATGCCATGGCCATCCCGAATTGTAACAAATCAGCTGTCCGCGACCCCTTCCTGGTCACATTCCACCTTGACCTCCTTCGCGCCCCTGAAACCCAGTGCATGCCATCCATACATTTTGATCGAGGGCTCATGTTTCAGTTTGCACCCTATAGGTAGGAGTCCAATCCATCATCAGTTCATAACTTCTATAGGTACTCTCATCATGGCCTACTGACCTACAGAAATTATAGAATAACTGCTAGGACGCCTGCGTATACTTTTGTAATAGATGACAATTATTTGTAGCATGATTCCCTCCTATCTAACAAATCATGCACCATAGCGCAAGTGCCGCACTTGGTCCTGCTTGTGCCTCTGGTCTCAATGGCATCGCCCCTCCTCCCGCTAGGTAGTTCATGAAGACTGGACAATGGTCCTTGTCATGTCCTTGGACTTTGCACTTTATGCACCATACCTCCTCACGTGCTTCTGGGCGAGTTGTCCTATTTTGTTTCAAACTCTTCATCTCAAGACACAAGTTTTTCAACTGCGCGTGGATCTGTTGGACTCCCAAATTAGGATCTTGAATCGGGGTTTCATGCAGTCTCATTGCAATCTCCAAGGCCTTAGCCTGAGTTGATAACTTTTGTTGTGACAACGCAGTCCTTAGATGTGGCATTAGTGACGCTACAAACCATGCATGGTGCTGCCCATCTGTCAAGGTCATGTTGGCTCCACGAATCATACCCTTCAATATTTGATCCAGGTCCCAGGGGGTCTTTCTTGGAAGCATCGCGATTTCCTTAAACCCGATAATCGACTGTGTCTCCAATTTTGGCCTGCTAAATTCCATGTTTAGCGTAGTTTGGATATCCACGATCGTTGTGTTTGTATTGTCATTGGAGTACTTAATGTACCACGTCAGTGGGCGATCCTGCAAAGTGCTAACCATTATTGCCTTCTTGATATTATCATCTGTGACTCCTTGCACTTCACATACAACCTTTACTATGAACCAAAATTGATCTGGATCTTCGTTCCCTACTCCTTTGAATACCAAAAACCTTATTGCGCTCACCATATTGAACTGTGGTGGTGGTAGAAGTGGTGTAATTGAAGATGGAGGTGATGATGGTGAAACTGGTGGTCTTGTAGGTGGGGGTGGTATGCACGGAATTCACTGCCTTATCAGATTGATCGTGCTTCTCAGTGAAACTTTCACGAGCTCTTCCTTGCTTTCTAACGGAGGTGAAATCAAGGGACTAGTCTCTAATTCTTCGCTACTTATGTTTCTGTAGTTCCTCCCACTTCGCATAGCCCCAAACATAAATTTATTCACATAACCCGCTTTTCACAAAGTAGCATTTTAATCCAAGTGTTCAAAGATTTAATGTACTTACCTCGCGGTCCTTTGAGGAAGGGTCGTTTCGCCTCACTATAGCTGATTGAAGTGTCTACCGCAAATTTGGTGATAAACCCTCCTATAATTTGATTGAGCCAATGGTCCACAGTGCGCGTGATCTTATCTCCTGATGCTTCTAGTCTACGCACCAACTCTGGGGTCCACACAATAGGTTTGTCGAGCCTACACCTTCCTTGACTGTCTGCTAGCTTTGCGATCCACTCGTACAACTCAGAGGGGAAGGATGCAAAGAAAATCTCATGGATTTTCGTATATAATTAGTGCTCTAACCACTATCCCTTCGATACTCACGGATTCCTATTTTCCCGTGCCGCGAACTCATGAATATTTTTGTCCAACCACCCTTCAATTTGTTTCTTTTTCAGATTGCAGTGACACGACATCAAACATATCTTATGCAGATCCCGGTCCTAGAAACGAAACCATTTGTTGGCTTATTGGGGCCTGACCTAGGTTCAGAGTTGATTTAGCCAAACAAATCCCGATACTATTGACCCTTTTGGCAATAGTCTGCGGAGCGCAGACTGAGGTCTCACTCAAAGTAGTATGGGAGGGTGCTAGAAATAGGTTTCTGTACCTTAGAGATGTCTGATGAGTTCAAATGTGTACGTTTCTATGTGCACTTTCCAGTACCTCGCATCTTGAATTGTTGCCTTCGCACAACCCTACTCGGGGGCCAACCGCTGTTATAGCCCGAGCCCTTACTAGTATTCCACTGTTAGTTTATTAACTTAGTCTTACTTATATGCATAACATATACTTAGCAATATAAATCATTCATACATGTGCACACAATAAATAACCAGTGTATTTTCAATTTATATCAAACATGTAATAACCTAAGAATAGAAACAAAAAATTAAGATAAAACTTCTCTTTATTAATTGCTTTCTATGTTATAGACTCGACTTCTCCCTATGCACTTAACTACAGGGGTCTACGCACTTAGTTGTGGACTTTTAGGTCTCTGCGCATTGAGTTGCAAAGACTTTTCCTACCCTACGACCCAAAGACACACTTAGTCTCTTAGACTCTTTCTCTTTTCTTCTATTTCCTCCTCTATTACTTCTCTCCTTTTACACTTAGAGCCTCGCTCTATTTATACAATTCCATGGTCCGCAGACCATGGGTAGGCCAATATTACATTGCAAGACTAGGGCGGACAACCCTGTGACTTTATCATACATTTCGTGCTCCGCACCTGCAATTCGCAGAGTCTTTACAACAAGATTAGGTCAATACTTGGGCTTTGAGCCCCAAAACATGCCGTGGGGGGATTCCATGCCCAACACATGGACAGGTAAAAATGTAAACTACTCTTTTATAAATACTTTTGGTTGTGAAGCCTTTGTCCACATTAATAAAGAAAATAGAAAAAATCTTGAGGAAAAATCAAAGAAATGTACCTTTATTGGATATGGTGTTAATGATTTTTGTTATTGCTTTTATGATTATGAAAAACAAAAAATCATTAGGAGCAGAGATGTTATATTCAATGAAAAGGTTTTGTATAAGGATCAACTGCAGGAAAAGAAACAGGAAAAAGAAAACAAAGAATACATAGTGCTTGAAGATATCACAAAAAAAGTGATGGTGCCTGAAAATCATAATGATCAACAGCCAGAACAACAACCACAATAGTAAAAAGCACCTCAAACACCTGAAAATGGTGTTAGAAGATCTACTAGGATAAGTAGACCCCCTGAATGATACTCCTTCATTATATTATGTATTGTTTATTGATTCTGGTGAACCAAAATGTTATGAAGAAGCAGTGCAGGTAGAAACCAAGAACAAGTGGGAGCAAGCCATGAAAGAAGAGATGGACTCCTTAGCACATAACTAGACTTGGGACTTAGTCAGGTTGCCTGCAGGTAAAACACCATTGCAAAATAAATGGGCTTACAGGTTGAAGGAAGAAGATGGAGGTAGACAAAGGTATAAAGCTAAACTTGTGGTGAAGGGGTTTGCATAGAACAATGGTATAGAATTTGATGAGATATTTTCTCCTGTTGTTAAAATGACTTCAATCAAAACTATTTTAAGTCTAGTAGCAGCTGAATATTTTCATCTTGAGTAGTTAGATGTAAAGACAACCTTTCTCCATGGGGATTTGGAGGAAGGGATATATATGCAACAACCACTGTTGGAAATATAGAGAGGAGGGGTGAATCATTATTTCTTTTTCAATTATTATTTATATAAGTTAAAAACATTTATATTTGGAACACAGAAGTAGATAACAGGAATAGATGCTATTTAATTTTTGTTTGTGGAAAAACCTGTGAACAGTTATTGAAACCAACGTTTCGGACTAGCTTAGTGAGTCCATCATCAAGGCAATGTGATTTGTATTTTGAGAAGATAATAGATGCTTTTATTAATGTGATATTACAATAATCAAGTACAATATATTATATATAATATAATATATATATATATATATATATAATTATATATATATATATATATATATATATATATATATATATATATGGTTTCAATCAGTTTCCAAGCACCAACTTGGACTCTTTGTGAGGCTCCAACCTCTAGAGCACCAACTCTGTCTTGTCAAGGCACCAACCTTGAATTTAGGAGCACCAGATCCCAAGGACACCAATCCTTTCAGTTATGAGGCACCAACCTCAAGGGCTCCAACCCTTTGCTGTAAACCATCTGGATCTGTTTGGTTGTAATTCTCTGCTCCCAACCCTGCTAGGCCTATGACTTACTTCTGTCCTCTTGTTCCTTCCATTTCCGCCAGAGCTTCAACTTCATTTCTTTTCTTATAGTTTTTCAGTGACACTAAACTTTCCTTGTTCTCTATTTTATATTCCTGATACCCCTAACCTTTGTCTTCCTTTCTCCGCTGGCTATTCAGCTTCCTTAACACTCGCTTGATCTTTTAGCTTCCTCTGCGCTCACTCTTCGGCTTCCTCTGTCTCTTCAAATCCATGAATACACAGGACACGTTAATGTGGAAAAGAGGCCGAATTACAGTAATGTTGCATATTAAATAAAATATTAGAGAGGCCCCCCTTTTTATAATATTCATACAATATACAATATTAATCCTATAATCGCAATCACAATCGAAATGGTTCAGGCCCACTAAACTATCATAAGTGTTAATTTAACTTTAAGCCCCGGGCAACACATTTATCGGAACCACAGGAATACACGGAAATACACCCTCCGAACACATAAGCTCGGAATTCAAATGCATTACGCCCGCATCTATAACTTCATCGGGTTTGCTCCTCCACAACTTTATCGCAATCGATAGATTTGCACATAACATAGCCAATTCCTCGATACCTGGACGCGATATTATTATAAATTGTTTTTAATAACACTGTTGGGTCCATATATATATATATATATTATATATATAAAAATATATATATATATATATATATATTATATATATCGCAATCGGTGGTTCGGGGGCAACAGCCCTTTATACATTGCGATTACCACGGATGTAACATTTGATTAAGCCATGCTATAATGGTGTAATCGGGTCCGCAATTATATCGCAATTGGCATTTTAATGTGGCAAGGCTTTAAAGAGGCTTGCGATATTGCGACGGACACGATATTATATTACATCATATTATAATGGTCTCGTGGGTCCATATATATATCGCAATCGCATTTTTTAGTGTGGCAAGGCTTAAAGCCGGAATACAAGGATACATATGAAATACATTGAAAACCCTGCTCTGAAACACTTAGCCAGACTTCAATTATTTATACACCCGAACATATATATCGTCGAGTCCGCACATGCAGATTTTCCAATGTTTGCCTTTTTCGGATCAATCCTCCACCGTAGATCTTACCATCCCATCCGACAATTGATATTACACCCGACCAATAATGCTGCTCGGTGATCTTGCACCATAGGTCAAAATGCATTTGATCCAATGCTCGACAATGATATCGGGTGAGCTACATGCACGAGGATTACCCGCCCGATAAGACGGTTTCCTCTCTCCTTCTGCCACGCGTCAGTCGATGAATGGTATCGTGTGAGTCTGCCCGAAAACCACTATCACTATTTCAAACATGCTTTTTGGAATATAACCACGTGCATTCACTCTTCAATTGTATTCTTGATTTCAGCCTATATTATATACTCCTCCGCTCTTTTGGCTCCTCTGTTGACTTCTCTGGATCCCGATATGGCTCCTCCTTAATCTCCCGCTCTTACACTTACTTGGCTTTCCTATGGCTTTCGACACCACTGTTTATGCTTCTCCCCTGCGTGTTCCTCTTTGTTTCTTCCGTTGAACTTCTTCCTCTGGCTTTTCTTTGACTGCTCTTGTTCTGATATTCTGCATTGTCTTGAAATTTGTCGCTCCTTTGTTAACTCCTCTGTTAGCTCCTTTGATGCTCTGTTGCTCTTTGTTCTTCCGATAGAGCTTTCCCTTGGACATATCTCTCTGTGACTTCCAATGACTCTGTTTATGTACCTCTGCTGATGTGATCCTCTTTCCAGTGGCTTTGCTCCCATTCTTCACAAGTCTGCTCTGCTTCTTCTTGGCTTCATATTGACATTAATGACAATCTAGATCAACAATAAGAGAGCACAACTCGATATCCAGCAATCAATATTTGACATTAGGTACAAGGTCAGGGCCTTCTACTGCTAGGGGCAGCCCTGGCAAACAGCCCATCATGTTTTCTTGTAAAAGGGGGAGAGAACACTAATCTCAGATAGATAGTTGCTAGTTTTATTTGTTTTTCTACATATAACTCATGATGATGAGATAATTTTATATATGTGATGTATTTTGTATTGGTTCTTCACATTTGAATCCTTGATTGGACAATTATCAAGGATCAGCAGGATTTGGTAGCCTTTGATGTATCATTTTTATTTTACATCCACTACATCATATATATCAATACTTTCTTAGTGTTTATGTGCCAATGTGTTTATTTCATGTTGTTATTGCTTTATATGTTTAAAAATCCGGGGAAGGAAACAAAACAAAACAAAAAAAAAAAAAATTTGAATATATTCTGCATTTTTTATGTTTACCGATATTGTCAAAAATATGTTTTCAGGACCCTCGCCGATACTTCGCCAACACCGATATTTTCAACACTGGTTTCAAGTGCCATATAAGGGGCACTATGCTCCAGAGAAGAAGGGGTTGACATGCAATAGCTAGAACAGTTGGCACAAGCTGTAACTGAAGTTGAAGTGTATGAGTTAAGCATCCAAAGTTGAGACCTCTTTCTCTAGAATTTCTTGTTTTTCAACCAATACCATTTCCAATATTGGTTGGTATGTAGACAAACAACATTGAGACATGCGACCTTTGACGAGAAGATATTTAGCAAATTTCAAGAACAAGATGCTAACACGGAAACAAAATCGGGTGATGATGCCACATATCCACCGATTCAAATGGGATCCATATCTTTCTAAATGCCTTTAAGTGATGTTCTAAAGTTGAAGGATGTTTTATTTATATCTGATTTGACAAAGAACCTTCTTTTTGTTTCAACAGTCACAATTTTGCAATGTGAGTTGAGTTCAATGATCAGTAGTGCCCCATTAGAGATTGCAACTAGGATTGTCCTCGGATTTTATCTGGAAGCGTATGGGAAGGACACCTTTACAGGGTACTCAGTGATCCAATGAAGCTTGAGGCTCTATTGCATGACAGTGGAACTCTGGTGACAAAGGCTTCCAGCGTTAAGGAGGCACACGCAGAGCAAGTATGGCAAGTTGGTAACCTGCCATGATGAGGAGTATATTTCCAGCTTTGAAGTTTGAGGAGGCACATGCAAAGAATGTATGGCAGAATGCCATGATGGAGTATGATGCCTAAAAGACAAATTCTAAACCCATTGTGGAACCAGTGATCGATTCCAAGCTTGCCACTAATCCCATTATGGGATTAGTGAAGGGTACCAAGACAAGTTTGTTGTTAAAGGATTCTCTTAAAACAAGAGAGAACTTGTTGAGGTTATTGCTTCAATTGTCGAAGGTTTAAGGGTAAACAGGTGAGATACCCATGTTTGCAAGTTGATTAATGCAAAATAAGCTTGGTTTTTCAAAGCCAATGAGTTGTTACCCATGTTGGGTTATTCCTTTGGACAAAAATTTTATATTTAGTTTCTTGATAAATTTGATCCACTTGTCTTGGTCTTGTATATAGATGAGTTACTGTTGCAAGCAGTTCTAAACAACTTATGATATGGTGTGAACTAATTGGCTGGCAAAGTTGATCTGAAGGATCCTAGAGGTCGTAGGTTGTTGATGAAGCCTTCCATGAACAAAGGAATTACACCAAGAAGATTCTAAAGACACTTCAGCGTATAAAAGGAAGCAATGGTCCAAGGTTGTGTTCCTTCAAATTCACGGGTGATCAACATTAGAATGTACCTGCTAGTAGAGAAGAAGTTTGAGATGCTAAGAGAATATCTTGGTTTGATGGAGAACACACTCCTCGCAAAGAGGGAATGTTAGTTTCCTTAGTTGCTACTACCATGTTCTTCATTTATCTTCAAAAAGTTGAGTTGTTGATTGCTTGACCATTGCTAGAAAGAAGACATGTCATGTTGATGTTTGTAGCTTGGGCAAGTACTTCTACAAAGGCTTAAGTGTTTAGGTGTGAAAAAAGCCGCCCACAATCTCCTTAGAACACTTGATCAAGTGTGAGCAAGTTGCTAATGTAACTTAACCTAAATTTAAACTTAGGAAAAGCACATAATTATTATGTTGGCTAATGAGCTAAAGTAAACTTAGGAAAAGTGAAATAATGTACTTTAATGGTTATGTTTTGATCTCAATCGATGTTGCATGAAACTTCTAGGAACCCGGCGTTTTGGGACGTACTCCTACTCGAAACTCGACCATCATGTAATCATCTATGAGAGTTAATATAGACTTTTGGACACAGATTGTCATTGATGTCAATATGGCAATATTCGAGGAGCAGACGGAGCCAAGAGGAGCAGAGCAAAGGCACGAGGAACAAATTACAGGAGCAAACAGAGCAAACAGAGGACGCAGGCATCCATCAGAGCAACAGAGGAACAAGCAGAACCATAGGAGCAAACGGAGCCAAGAGGAGCAGACAGAGCAACCAGAGGAACTAACAGAGCACACAGAGCTATCGGAGGAGCCAAGAGGAGCAGACAAAGCCACCGCAGGAGCTAACAGAGCACAGAGCAGTCAGAGCCATAGGAGGAAGCAATCAGAGCAAGGAGGCATATCGGAGCCAAGAGGAGCCACATATGTATATGTCATATATATATGCCAAAGAAGAGGAGCACATAGAGCAAACAGAGCCATCAGAGAGCTTATATGCATGCATTTAACAGCAAACAGAGTTATCGGACGTTGAACTTATGGGTTTGACGGGCCCGATAACATATATATATATATATATATATATATATATATATATATATATATATATATATATATATATATATCGGGCCTGTCAAACCATGTATGCATGCTTTACACTATCGGCAAGCAAACATGCAATATGGCAAATATACTACGGGCAGACTCCGGCAAATAAAAAATCGGAGGTGAATTGCAGACTTTACTTATACACGGAGCGATGAAGTCATATCGGGCCAGTAATATTATCATATTGAATCGGCATTTTGGAGAGGAGGTATATAAGTGTTAGCAGCACTTCTTTGCGATCGTCGATAGCGATACATACATACATATATATATATATATATATGCGGACCCGATGCAATATCACAATTGAATTAATATAATATCGCATACAGTGGAGGATCGGCCGTCGGCCATTGGCGATGCCATGGTCTCGACATATAAAGGACCTTCGGGAGTCACGAATCGCCAATTGCGATTTAAGCGCGGACCCGATACAGAAATAGATGCGGGTGTAATATATCTTGAAGTTCGCCCTTTAGTCTTTTCGACTGTTTCGCCCATGTTTCTTGTGTAATAGAGTTTTTTGGCTTGCGCGGGATTTTTAGGCCAAAAGGCCTATGATAACTGCTCCGATGATTCAGGAGGTTGAACGTCAGTTAAATGGGGTGCATCGTGGCGATGGAGATTGCGATTGGGGCATATCACCTCCGTTAAACTGAAAAACTATGTGTATGCCTGCAATCATTGTCAAAAGGAGCATTGTTACAGTTAACCGGGAAGATGTGTTGTCCGTGGATTATTTCGATCTCTCTAATGAATCTACGTGTCCCCAAATGAGTCGGTGAACTTGCACAGTGCAGAGGAAGCCACAGTGACCGAGGAGGAAGCCAAAGAGGCGGTGTAA